>WEKX01016687.1:170692-186675 GCA_013390025.1 Pitta sordida | reverse complement strand
AGACAACGTAACTTTAGAAAAGTTGCTCAGATTTGTAAGTGAATTGAGTGCTGTGCACACCTTGATAGTAGAAGATACCTTGTGCACTAGTTATTTTGGTTCAGCTTGTTTTTCATCTTTTACTGTTCTCTTTAAAATTGAAACCCTGAAAGGAAGCGCAAGCAGGAGCTAAACCAGTTAGATTTTCCATATATCATTAGTCTTTGTATTTCTTCTAGTGCATATTAATCAACACATAGGCACTACAGGGGGTGACAGAAATGAACAAAAAGCGTCAGGATGAAGTTGTTAATTTTAAGCAGATTTTACTAATATTTAAAGTTCTGCTAAGAGTACCCCATCAAAAGTGATGTTACCTCTTGATAATCCGCTATGAAAACATTTAAAACTCATGGATCAAACTCACAAAAAGTGTATGTACAATTGTGCCACTATTGGTGCTGTTGCACAGATTCCAGGAGTACGATGCCAAAAGGAGGCTGAAATGACAGGTGAGGCTGAGCATCCTGGGAGCCTGGGGGTGACTGGAGCCAGCTAGATTATGTCAGTCTGAGGAAGTGCATATGTGATGCATTCCCTTAGAAAATTTCATCCGACGAAATTAATGAAAAGTTGCGTCCTCTGAGCCGAATGGACAGCAGACTGCCAACACTCTCTTTGGGGACTGCCCTCTTCTATAGTGTCTAGCCTAACAATTATAGGTCACACTGTAACCATACCAGTATGGGAGGAGATGGGTGGGCAAGACAACCACCTCCTTCAGCCTATTGCACTTATTCGTAAAGTGGCTCCTTGAAATAACACTTAACAATGTGCAGGGAAAGGCAAGGACCTGTGCTCCAACTTCTCATCAATTAGCACAGGTGGGAAACACTCACTGTGTTTCTAAAAAAAATATTTCCTAGCTGAGCACCACCTCCCCACCTGCTTTACTTAACACAAGCTCACAATTTTTGAGTCCCTCTGTGCTGCACTCAGCACTGAAGTATGTATATCTACGTCAGTCTGTGACACACAAAGAACATTAGTCATATCTGACAATTACTCCCCAAGCANCCAAGGGATCTGTGAGGGAATGAAGGGAAAGAAACATTTGTTCTCTTGACACCCATGGCAACCTCAAAGGTCATTCTCAGGGCTAACGTCAGCCTCTCTACTTCTGTGTGAAGCAGCAAGGTGCATTCCTTTACTCATCTACTATGGCCTGCATGGAACTCTTTTTCCCTTAAAGCCCCTAGTGATTCCTTCCTTTCACCCTGTTTTCTCTAGCCAGTAATGATCAGGCAACAGGAGGAGCCACACACAGTCTTCCTTCCTATATATAGCTGCCTGGACACTGTTTCATCCTCTCATGTTGCTTCTGAAGTCACTTGGAGCTTTTGTGGGGGTTTATGGATTTATTGAAAATGAGAGTGGGTAGCAGCATGACTTCCAAGAGATGTCAAGCCCCATTTTTCAGCCCTTGAAGAAATCATTCTCTTCTGTAGGAAGGATGCTGATCTGTTTTCCATCTTGAGTATTTTATCCTATGACATTCAAGTAGCTTTTTTCTATCCCATCCCACTTCTGAGAGGTGCATGGCAGTTACAAAGGTTCCTGCAGTCTTCCTTTCCCTCTACAGTGTCCTTTAAGTGTGACTTCTCTGCTTCCACTTCTAAAAATGACTGCCAGTTCCCCTCTCCCTGCAAAGCTAATGTTTTTAATTGACCTTCTGTATCCTGCTCATTTGTAAGTCTTCATTTCTAAGGCTATTGTTCTGTGTAACATTAGTCACAGAGACAAGATATTTCACATCCAGACAGATATTTCACTGGACCACGGATGATCAGCACTCACTATTCACATTGTGGGTTTCTATTTTGTCAAGGAGCCTTTCCTTGTCTGGCCTGAAATCTATTGAAATAGCCAAATCTCTAAGCCCCTGCAGGTCCCTGTCTAACAGAGTCTCAGCAGGGCAGCAAGCATTTCATTTTATGCCTCCCACTGAGCATAATTTCTCCTCTGAAATAAAGTTCAGTGTGGGGTTGAGGTGCTTTTTTTTCCCTCAGAAAAATCTTTGGCATGTTTTTCGTGACATCTCTTCCCCCGACTACATTTATCATTATCATTAGAGAGAGCACTGAGACATGTTTTGATGGCACTTGAAACCAGTGGGAGAAGAAAAACAACATCTCTGGTGCAAAATGCAAGACTGTTTACTCCACAATCAAACTCAAGTTGGTGTGTTAAGAAATGCTTAACTGGAAACCATTGAATCTGTGATTTTCATATCTCCTTTCATATGTCTGCAAACACTCCAGATTGTGCATACTCTCCTTCTCCAAGCAACATCTCTCCCAACATGGATCACAGCTCCAAATATGCGAGACCAGTTTTATTTACTCCTCCTGGCAGGAAAGTGGTGATATGTGGCTCTGAACCTACGAACAGCAGATCTTTGAGACTTGCTACTGTGTGAACCTGGGGCTAACTCCTCAGCTGGTAAAAGGTCATCCCTTGCTGCATGGAGATGGGTAGGTATGCAGAATTTGATGTGAGCTATGAATCTAGCTCAGTTCTAGGGCTGAACTCCTCAGCTGGTAAAAGGTCATCCCTTGCTGCATGGAGATGGGTAGGTATGCAGAATTTGATGTGAGCTATGAATCTAGCTCAGTTCTAGGGCTGTTCATTAAGGTTTACTGCTCATAAAATTGACAAAGACTACAAGTCAGAACAGTTTAGAACATGACAACTTCCTTCAAAGAATGTTCTCTCTCGGCCTCACTTGCCTTTGTTCTTCCCCTCTTCCCATTTATTTCTCCTTAAATAAAGGGAAATATTACCATTTCTCTTCTTATTTTTCTGGAAAGGAAACAGGCTTTCTTACCTGTCTAACCGTAACTGGCAGGCTGTTCGCAATATGTCAACTATGCCCTCATTCTTCAGCTGTTTACAGCAGACACTAGTTGCAATAAAGCAGCCAGTCCTCCCGATGCCTGCACTAAGGAAGGGAAAAGCAAAGAGAGGCAGTGCAGATGTCAGAATGACTTTGGAACTTTCTTGTTAAACAAGTGCCGTTGAGCCAGCACAAACCTCATTATCCCTTACACCGCTTCAACCTTTGCCAAGTGGGTTCCTCCAGATCAAAAGCCCTAACTAGGGAAAGATATTAACTTCAGTGGGATGACACAATTAAGTGTAAGCCACTCATAGCAAAATGGTGACCACTGCATACACAGTGCTAAAAATCTGCTATTAGATACCATTTGATCCAACATATTGTTGAATCTGCCATTGAACCATTGAAAAAAAGCAGCTAAACCGTATTTCTCAGTTAGATTTGGGTTGACGGCAACCCTTGCTTTGAAGGTAAACTTAGCTTTGATATTCTTAATTCTAACAGCTTCTTTGAAAGTTATTTTCATTCACAGGTACAGCAAAAAACCCTAACCCTTGCTTAATTGCTTAATCAGAGCTAGCAGTAGTATAGTAAGTGTGATGCCATTTGCTGCTTAGATCTACAATCTAGTAATTCTCTGAATTAGAGCAGGATAATACAAATTCACTATTAATTTCTTTGTCTTTCTTGAACTCCCTTGTATCTGATTCAGTCCTGGGTTAATGATCAGAATTGAGTTTATTCTCAAAGGCACAGTGCTATAGAAACTGTGAATTCTTCTCATCACTTAGCTATCAGCAAATGCTGGAAGCCCTTCTTATGTGTGAAATAATTAAAGTGAGCATATTTGGGAATAATTACGTGACACAACTACAAGAAATCCTGCTTTTCATTTCCATTGTGAGAAAATCATAATGCAAAACCACTGGCAACAATTGTACAAGGAACAATGGACTTCACGGTTCACTGCTGCTCACAAAGTCCTTCATCTTCCATAATCAAATAGACCACAGCACACAGATCTTGATACTGTTTCCTGTCCACAGACCTCAGAGTGTTTTGCAGAGGAAGGGAGAAACACTCATTTGCAGATACAGCACTTGTCCCAGAGCAAGCTGTAAGTCTCTCGGTGGCTGAGACAATGTCATAATCTCTCCAAGACTGCCCAAAAGTGACACATTATCCACATAAAATACTTTATAATCCTATCACCATGTCTTTTAGTAATTTTTTATGAATAAAAACTACTCCATTTCTCCCCAAATTATTGCTTTGTCATGGAGATGAACCACACAAGAAGGCAAAACAAATATACATAACAAGAGCGACACGGTGACCAGCAGCTTTACCTGCAGCAAATACCATAATGCTTCAAGGAGCTCTTAGAGAGTCACGGATTTCCAAGGACAAAGGAACCCTTCTTAAAAATAATTCCTTATTTTTATGTGAACTAGCCCAGATTTGTCAACATCGCTTTTAAAACATAGGCAGAAAAACTGGACATGTGGTATCATACAAACCATTTACTAGAGTTTACTCCATATTAGCATGTAGATAGATCTTTGATGACACAGAGCTAACCACCATTTCATGCCAAAAGACTCTTTAAAAACATTCTTATTGTCTTATACCCACCTACTATGGTTTTTGGAGAGGAACCATCTGCTGTTTCTAGAAAATGTTATGCAAAATGAAGTAAAATTCCTTACAAAAATCAATTTGGGAAAATGTATTTTATTGAAATTATGGAAGATTACCCTGACAAGATAACTGCACCTCCTATCAGTCTTTCTGCTATTTATCTGGAGTAACTGCTTTGAGAATTAACTTGTAATTTCCCAGTAATCACATTTAACCTTCCTAAACACTGGCAAAGCAGGACTTGCTTTTAGACCTCTGGAACTTCTCCACTTCTCCAAGAACTATAATTGAGTCTGTGAACCAACTTTTTTAAGCACTGGATGAAAATCATCCACCATAACTGATTTAATAATGATCATTAGTTCTGTTGTTTAACACACTCCCTAGTTAACAGTGCAAAAGAACATACTTCATCATACTTCCCCATGTCTACAAGCGAAAAGTACATCATCCTACTTCTTACTGAAAACAGAAGAGAAATATCTATCTTCATCTATTTAATTCTGCTTGAACTGATAATTACAATTTTCTTATCAGATTTGGAATGACTGCAAGGATTTTGCTCCTTCCGTGTAAGAAGTTTTCATCTTTGCAAGGGCTTTTTACTGATACTTCAGTTTTCTATTAATTGCAAATATTTCCTGACTGTTGGTTAGTACTTGCTGCAATCAGCTTTGTCATGGTTTCATTTATGTTTTATACTTAAATTAATGTCTTTAACCTAATGATTATTTCTATTTTAAAGAAAAGAAGGAATCTACAAAACGGTGGATTTGAATGTTGAATGTTCTTATTTTTCTGGTTGCATATGTCTTCCGGCTCAATTTCACCGAAAGTATGTTGATCTTTGCTAACCTGGCCCTTTAAAGATCATTAAAGGTATATATTACTGTTAAGGCAAATGAAACTGTTCTTACAGGTAACTGAGCCACCACCAGCTTCTGTATGAGCACAATCTGTATCTATATCTGAATGCAACACTTGGTAACAGAAAACTATTGTAATTACATTTTTGAACTTCCAAGCATATTTCAAAAGCAGTTGGACAAGATGTCCCATGTCTGATTGATGGCCTATGTGACAGTATTTGCACTGTACCACAGTATGGGAAGAAGCCCTCAGAAATCAGATACAACATTTATTTACCTGCAGTGAACAATCACTGGGGCATTCTTCTCCTCTGCACTCTGCATGGCCTCTTCCACTTCCAGTACTAGCTGTAACAGAGGAGGGGCTTGATCTGGTGTCTTCTGGTCTGGCCAAGACGTATACCAGTAATGTTTCAGGTTTCTGACTTCTTCTCCTTTCTGCAATCCAGTTAAGACAAATACCACAAAGTTTTAAAAGAACTTCTTGTTGTAAATTTGTATTGAAACATGGCCTTCCCTTTAGGAATCAGATGATTCAGTCAGTCTGCTGGAAAGACAACACAGACAGGCACACACAGTCCGGGAGATTGCTGCAGGGCAATAATGATATCTTTTTGACACAGATGGTGGAGGAACCAGTGAGCAGATGTGTGCTGCTGGACCTTATACATATTTACAAAGAGGGACTGGTTGGGTATGTGGAGGTTAGGGGCAGCCTTGGCTGCAGTGACTAAGAGATGGTGGAGTTCAGGATCCTGCTCAGAAGAAGTGGGAGCAGTAAGTGGGGTTACAAGCCTGAACTTTAGGAGAGCTAACTTCGGTTTCTTCAAGAACTTAATTGGAGGAAACCCCTGGGTTAGGGCTCTAGGAGATAGAGGGGTCCAATACAGCTGGTTAACATTCAAGCATCACTTCCTCCAAGCTCAAGATCAGTGCATCCCTCTGGGTAAGAAATCAACCAAAGGGGGCAGGAGCTATGCATGGATGAGCAAGAAGCTTCTGGCAAAACTCAAACAGAAGAAGGAAGTTTATGGAATGTGGAAAAAGTGACAAGCCATTTGGGAGGAATATAGGAATGTTGTCATAGTATGCAGAGATGTGACAAGGAAGGCTAAGGCCCATTTGGAATTAAATCTTGCAAGGGATGTCACGAACGACAAGAATAATGTCTTTGATTACATCAGTAGCAGAAGAGGTGGGTGCCCTGGTGATGGAGGATACAGAGAAGGCAGAGTTACTGAATGCCTTCTTTGTTTCATTCTTCACTGCCAAGGTTAGACTAGAGAAAAAGAAAACTTTCCTTTCGTTAAGGAAGATTGAGTTAAAGATCATTTAAATTAACTGGCACCCACAAATTCATGGACCCCAATGAGATCCACTTGCGACTGCTGAGGAAGCTGGCAGAGGTTACTACTAAGCCACTCCCCATCGTCTTTGAAAAGTTATGGAGAACAGGAGAGATGCCTGAAGACTGGAGGAAAGCCAGTGTCACTCCAGTCTTCAAAAAGGGCAAGAAGGCAGACCCAGGTTCCTACAGGCCAGCCAGCCAGTTCCATCCCTGGAAAGGTTATTAAAAAGTTAATCCTGGATGCCACCTTTAAATGGGTGGAGGAAAAGAGTATTCAACATGGATTTACCAGGGGTAATCATGCCTGACCAATCTGGGAGCTTTCCATGACGGCATGACTGGATGGGTAGATGAGGGAGGAGCAGCGGATGTTGTCTACCTTGACTTTTGACACTGTCTCCCATAACATTCTCATAGGAAAGCTCAGGAGGTGTGAGTTAGATGAGTGGACACTGAGGTGGATTGAGAACTAAGTGAACGACAGAGCTCAGAGGTTTGTGATCAGCTGGAGAGTCCAGTCGGAGGCCTGTAGCGCTCAGTGTTCCTGCAGGGCTGGCCCTTGAGTCCAGTACTGCTCAAATTTACTCATGAATGACCTGGATGAAGAGACAGAGCATACTCTCAGCATGTTTGCTGATGATACAAAACTGGGAGGAATGGCTAATACACCAGAAGTCTGTGCAGCCATTCTGCAAGACCTGGACAGGTTGGAAAAGTTGGGCAGAGACAAACTTGTTGAAATTCAACACAGGCAAGTGCAAGGTCCCACATAAGAAGATTGCAAGCAAGTTGTGTGGGTTGATCCTGCCTCTCTATTCAGCCCCAGGGAAGCCTCACCTGGAGTTCTATGTCCAGTTCTGGGCTCCCCAGATGAAGAGAGACAAGGCACTACTGGAGATGATTAGAGCACTGGAGCACCTTACTTACAAGGAAAGGCTGAGGGAGCTGGGCCTGTTTAACGTGGAGGAGCAATGACTGAGAGGGGATCTTATCTATGTATGTATCTGATGGGAGGGTACCAATAGGGTGGCAGTATTAGTGCCCAGCAACAGAAGGGCAATGTGTACAAACTGAAACATGGGAAGTTTCATCTGAATATGAGGAAGAAAATCTGAGGGTGACATAGCACTGCAATAGGTTGTTCAGAGAGGTTGTGGAGTTCCCTTCCTGGAAGATATTCAACACTCACTGGTGTGTAATCCTCTGCCACCTGCTCTAGGTGAAGCTGCTTTAGCAGGGGTGTTGGACCAAATGATCTCTAGTGTTCCAAACCACTATGTGAATGCTCAATGGAGAGATCCATATTGGAAGCCACACAACACAGAAATCTGGACTTCAAATATCATGTCTGCACTTCAGTAAACTGCTTTAAAAAAAAAAATCCTCCCCCCAAAGTATTCTGCTCTTTTAGTGCCACAAGCTGTGTGCAAAACACTCCAGGCAGTCTGTTCGCTCTTGACAGATTCATTCAGCAAAGCCAGAGCTGTGCTTGTAACATAATTACTTTCATAATGTATTTGACAGACAGAGAGCCAGGAGCCATGTCTCTGTCTCTGATAGCTAGATAAATAGATGAAGGAGAGAGATGGGAGCTTATTTTTCTATCTTTTCGGACAGACAGACTTATATCAGTTTCCTTATGTCAATTCTACTCCACTCTTAGACGTGGTGAGAAATTCAGAGATCCTACTGAAGGTGGGAATTGTCTCTAGCTACAGTCCATGGCTTTTTGAGACACAAATTCCAATTCTCCATCTCAGCATGACTATGAATATAGCCAATATGCCTTTTCCTTTTCCGAGTGCCAAGTAGCACTGTACGCCTCTGATTTTGTGTGTTCAAAGGGATATTCTTCTGTCTGATTTCTAAAGGTGCAAAATAGTAACATGATGCTCAGGGAACTGGCCATACCCTTACAGCCATTACATAAGCCAGCTGGCACAGGACTACGTAAATGTTTTCAAAAGGTCTGGGAACAGAAATGTTAGCTTCCGCAACCCTCCCTTCAACATATGGCTGAGCGAATTGAAGATGGGACTTAAAAAAAATAGACAAATTTTGCTCTTTCTGAAGAACTAGGCACAAAAATCTGAAAATAGTTTTTGTCATCTATACTCCCAAGTCACCCCCTATGATTCAGTGGTTGTGCCATTTTCCACCTTCTCTGTGACTGACAAGCTTTTGTACAGCTTCACAGATTGGGAAAGTGATCAAGTTAAATCTTTTACTTTCTTGTGATGGAATAATTTGCAGATGGATCAACTAGTTTCTGTCTTTGGCTTACCATGCAGTCATATAAATGCTTGTGAGGGGACATGGGAGATGGCACAAGGATAGGAACAAGAGAGCCGGACGAAGGGAGGCTCAGCTTCATTGAGATGCTGTTCCATCTTACACTGGGTTTAATGAGCTCATTGAAGAACTGTCATAGGAACCTTAAGTGTGTGTCTAGCTCACTTTAGGGAAAGAGAATCTTACTATCATAGCACAGAGCCTGGCCTTAGGTTATTTAACCTAATGAGAAAATATGTCATTTAAGAGAACAGAACTGGTTGTTACGAATAGTACTTGAGCACACTACACTAAATCCAATCCACACTGCTCTGAAACAGGAACGCACACAGCTTTTGAATGTGTGGCTATGTGTGAGCCACAGAAGTTATGAACACCTGCTTCTTAACTCAGTTGACAGAAATTATAATAAAAAATGTTATCAATGATACTGAGATAAAAGTAAAAATTAAAAATCTGAAGAAAAACATGAATCACTAAATAAACTCATCATTTAGATGACAGCAACAGAAAGCAGCCAAAGTTCTAATGATGAACTCCTAATGTTTTCAGTTTTGTCTATGGTGTTAAAAGTTTTATGCTGCTTCTTAGAGAATCCTGGCTTGTATGGGCCTATGCACTTATGCTCTGACTTTAACAAAATATTATCTGTTGGGGGCTCTGTAAGACTGAGAAGAGTTGGGAACACTTAGGAGGAAGAAAGGTTTAATTGATGGTTTGAAGCCTACCACCATGTATGCTGTAGCTGAGGTCATGAACCAGTGGCTAGACATTGGCAAGTTTCTCTGAGAAAGGAAAACAAGCCTTGCTTATTGCTTGAACTTTTTTTAAATTCCTGAAGCTTGTCAAATGCTGTCCCCTATACTGACAGAAGTATGACAATCCACTCTGTAAAACATGCACTAATCACATATTTTTGACCACTCCTGTTTAAGGGAAAACAGAAGTTCATTTATGGCCTCTCCAGTTTTCACTACCAAGTCACTTAATATACACACGAGTTGGAGCTGCTACTCCACTATTGCTACTAAATGATAAACGTACAGCTCTAGGCAATGGTAACTTAGCAAATGGAATCTTTATTTCAGCTTTAGAATTCAACAGTTCACATCCTGACATTGGGGCTGGGGAGAAAGAGGCATTGCCACACCAGCACTGAAAACAAAAACACTGTTTAACTTGGACAAAGCTATAAGTCCACAACATGTAAATCTTCACTTCCCACTTGTCAGGGAGTATGATTTTCTCCCTGCTGCCTTTGCCAAAAGGGTGAGTGACAGACTTTCCACACTCTGAGTCCAGATATGGGGTATCATGTACTGGCTTTCTGCCTATTAGCATGTGGCTGATAAGGGTTGAAACTAGTTGGATAAAAGAAGAGTTTTTGCAGCTTGGAAAGAAATTGTGGTGTTATGTTGAGGTCAGGGGTAGATCTGGTAGATGAAAGATGTATGAAGTTTATGTAAATAGACTGTTCTTATTAAAACATGTAGCTTGATAGTCAAGAACCTAATAATAAAACCAGTTGTAAAACAGAACTCTGGTAGTTTAGATTAAGCAGCATCTAAGTACTTAAATTAAACCCTATGTTTAAGCTTTCTACCCACAAAATGATAGACTAGTTACTGGTATGTAAAACTACATATACAGTTAGTAGGAAAGACACAAATATTTAGAAATGTAAGTATGGAGAATGCTGTGGAGAAAATATTTTTAAAGGTCATCAACAGTATTAGTGTCTTGGAGTGGAACGATCCCTTAAAGTATCTTCGAAGTCAAGTCAGCCAAATTACTCAAAGAATAAATTAGCATATGACCTATTAAAAGAGGTTTAGCACTGGTAAGTGCCAAGCAGGTCAGTAGTCCCACTGCTGACAGAAACTGAAAATAGGTAAGCAAAATTAAAACACCTTTTGCTCAGTTCTCAACTCCTCCACTTCTAGTTAGTAGCACAAGTCATCTGAGGTATAAACTCCTCAATCTGAAAGCATCCTAAGAAGGACCATAAAAAGACAAGAATATTTCTTAGGGGTTTACCCATGCTACAAGAAAGGTAAGATGCTATGCAGGGTAAAAATTCCCTGTTGGTTATCGGGAGAGCTTTACCCAAGCCCATGGCCCAATGGATAAACAAACCTTTGAACTCTACAGAACACCATCACAGAATTTAGTGTTATTCCGCAAGTGCTGTCTGTCATAGGACTCGCAAAGTAACGTAAGAAGCTCTCTGTGAGCAAACATGTCACTCTAAACGATCAGTGAACTCACAGGACACAGGAACAGAATGAGTCACTGGTTTCTTTCTGAGTGAACCCCATCCTAGTACCACTGACCTGGTGGCTTACAGACTGTACACATACAGCCTAAATGTCCCAAGTGCTTATTTTACTGTAGTCTTCATATTGATGAACTGAGCAAAGCTACGGCGACTTCAGTAACGAACAGTGGTATTTGTTCAGCAGAACACTGTGCAGAAGATTTCTACAGACCTCTCCATAAGCATTTGAATTTATAGGTTCAGACATCTAAACTACTGTAAGTACACTGGAACGATTTACCTTTAGGGTGATGAGCCTTAAACGATAATCGTCTGCTTGTATGACTCTGTTAACTGTGATTTCTATTCCTTCATAGGTGACCTGTTCCTCTGGCCAATATTCTGTGCATTTCTGTGTGCAATATAAAATAAATCTAGTTAAGCAGGTATCAAGGGAGGATACAGCACATGCATAGATGAATATGAATAAACTTAGTTTCTATAATAAGTACAAGCTTTCACTTTCTAAACAGGGACCAGATTTCAGCTGATTTTTGCTGCATTCATAATAACCTGATTGCTTGATTAAAAATGCACAAATCAAGTAATTACTAACCAATGGTTTTAAATACACACATCCTTCTTTATCTTTATGCAGCTGATGTGCATTTTGAAGGTTCATTAGAGATAGTAATTTTTTTTCTTAAGATAGTAATGATTAGTATAATATACACTAGTTACCAATATAACTGTGCTGCATATATATTGATGTGGAAACACAAAATAGAGCTTTTCTATTTTTTATAAAGGCTCAAACTCTCTGAATATGAAATTACCATTTGCATAAGTTTTTGTATAAAATAACATGACTGGGGATGTTTTGGGAAACAGATTATGTATCAAAATCCATTTAAAATTGACATTGAGAATATTTCAAAGCTGAAAGGAAGCAATAGCTATGAGAGGTATTAGACCACTACATTTGATTTTGCCAAAAAACACTCAAAGATGCCACCAGCACAACCTGACAATTAGAGATGCAGAAACAACTGTCCAATTGCAAACCTACTTTGTGATACTAAAGATAAGCAGGTGAAAATTTGTAAGCACTCCTATCCTGTAAGGACCACTGAAAAAGACTGATTTTTGTATGCACTTTCTTTAAACTGATCAATATGCAAAGGCAGCAACAAGCATTTCAAGATGGTGAATGAATTGTAGTTCATGGCCAAAGAATGACATGAACAAGGCAGAGTCTGAGAATGAGGCTCCCTTGTGATAATGCAAGAAGCAATCTTGTTATCACAGGAGAGTACATATCTGCTATTCAACAAACCTCAGTAAAGATGGTGCTTATAAGATTCCTCTTTTACATAGCTGTACATAATCTTGAAGGAAGCAAGCTGAATCATTTCGCTCTCCCCCACAAAATATAATTCAGGAGAAAGAGTAACAACAGCAAACTACCTTACAAAGTTATTGAGTCAAAATTTTTGTGTGGGAGAATTAGTGTTGTTCCATCTGCACAGTGCATCAGTTAGTAACCCACTGGGAGTGTGGCCCACTGTGTCTCTGCAAAGTTATTTACGCAGATTGTGTTTTTTCTCATAAACTGCAGAATCCACTGTCAAAATTGTTAAGAGCCATAGCAGCTATCAATAGCACAGACATTGCTCTGCTTAAAGGAGTGGAGTAAGACTGCCTCCTCATTTCTGTGGGCTGTCTGTCAGTTCAGATTAGAAGTGACAGAGGGCTGAGGCACAGAGCTTTTAATACTCAGATTAGTGAAGTCATTGCACTGAGGAGGAACACAAAACCTCTCTTACTAGCATGACTGCTGAACAAAGGTTTTGGTTTTGAACCTACATACTTCTGAGTCCTGTTATTCATATATTAATATATGAGTTACAGAAAAAGGAAAGGGGTATAAAAGACATTTACATGAAAGGATCCTATATTTATGGCTGAGATTCCTGATACCATTAATTTTTGACACAAAAGGTACCAGAAAAGACTCAGCAGCTCTGGTGTGACATAAAGGCGGTGGCAAGATCCAGTTATATAGAGCATCAGCAAGGTTAAGAGGTGAAATACATAGTCAGTGTGGTTAACGGGCAGTTCAGACAAAGATTATTTTGCAT
The DNA here is from genome assembly GCA_013390025.1 of Pitta sordida. NCBI lineage: Eukaryota > Metazoa > Chordata > Aves > Passeriformes > Pittidae > Pitta > Pitta sordida. The sequence goes on along the minus strand of WEKX01016687.1, from coordinate 173,249 downwards.
TCACGTAATACAATCTTGCTATGAAAACTATAGTGGAAGACCTTATCATCAGACATATCATTTGGGACTAGTATTTCTTCATCTTCTTTAAAAACCTCAAAGTCCTCAAAAGATTCTGGTACAATACGTCATGGCATTTTAACATCTGATCATCAAGCAAGTTGCTACTTCAGTGCTGCTGCTCAGACACAGGCAGATGCAAGTTTAAAAAGTTGGTGAAAATGAAACACTTAGATCAGCAACATACTCTATTCTGCATCGGCAATGCCTTGACAGGACATGTCCAGTCAACCAGCTGTAATAAATGACCATTTTTTCCTTGCAAAGCATGACAATTCTGTCTCAGTTTTGTTCATGTTTTTGTTTTTTCAATGAAGTTGGAGGTTAAAATCATTTACTTTATAACTGTGAAAAGCTAAAAGTTTGTGCATATGCATGATTAAGCGTCCAGCTAGCAGATAAGCCATTGTAACTCTGTGTATGATGGGCGTATTTCCATATTCTTGAGCTTCTAAGTGTCTCAAGCCTCTTCTCCAAAGGAAATGCTCTTACCTAATAGTAATATTACTAGTAAGAATAATAATAAAGGTTCTTAAGGACAAGCTTGACATATATTGCTGCTGCAGCTTAAGAAACAACATTTGGATATCTCTACTACATCTTGCTGCTAGTGGTGAGTGACAATGCAGAGCCCAACACATGCCCAGACCACTTTCTCACATCTTACACTGCCAATAAAGGCAGATATAAGCTCAGGTACATGTCTGTGAGCTGAAGCCCAGTTCTTGCAACTCTGCTACAGGGCAAATATTTCAGCAGTAAGTGAACAGCTGGAGGGCAACAGTATTTTAAACTGGAAAAAAAATCACTTTAGGCGGNAGCCCTGCCAACAAAACAACAAGAGTAAATTTTAAAAGGGATGTTCACCACAACCTTGAAAGTTCAGCCTAAAACAGAGCGCTGTACTCTTTGAAATGGTGACTCTGTGGCATCAGTTTCCCCTTTCCATCTCTCTCTTGCACACGTTTACATGGAGTGAAGGCACAGTATGGACTCACGTAATTCCAGCAAAGAGTGTCCAACAGCCTTGAGGTGACCCTGGCTAGGTCAAAGCCTTATTCAGGCTGTTTATCCAGTGCCTTGGTTAGGTCAGCTCACAAGGAATTTACACCATGCACGGCAGAAGTATGTTTCTACCTGGTTTAAATCTGTACAGGTGCACTTTGAGATTTGGTTTTCAGCTAATGTAGGTAGGAGAGAAGAGCAATCAGATCAGCTAGGCTGCCTTTAAAAGCCAGCGAATGTTGCAATTCTTTACATTAACAGCAGCTGATAGAGGCCAGGCAGACACACTGGACTACTGAGCTCTTACCCTGATATAGTTAGCGTTGATGTAAGAGCTGAGGGGATCGTCCTGATCAGCTGAGGTAAGGCACACTCTGCTGTGAGGATCTGAAAGGTATAAAGAGAGAAGTAATAGTTTATCAGTTGCTCAAAGGAGAGAGACACACAATATTGTTTTGTACATGCATTTATGGCCATCACAACAGATGTCAGTGGCCTTGGAAAACCCTTGTGTTAAAAAGTTACTATAAAAAAAGGGAAAGGATGGTTGGGGTAATTTGCCTTCTTCTAATAATTTCACCTATGCTCTGAAGCCTGCTTAATTGGTCCTGTTGCAGAGTCAGTGGCTCAGATGACTGGAAAAGCAGTCTTCTACTCCAGGAAATTATTTCTCAATATGTTAGGTCAACAAACACATTCTGGCTTGAAACACATTAGAAGGTTTTTTGCAAAATGACAGAAAACAGCTTTTCTCCCAAACCAAAAACACACATTTCTTGCACCCAGGCAAGCCAGATGACAATAACTTTCCCTGTTCCATCTTGCAATGAACCAAACACCAAGATGTGCTAANTTTCTGGAAGTAGGTGGCAAATAGACAAATTTCAGCATTTCAAAAGCATTTCCTAGATGCATTCAGGAAAAGGTCCTCCATGTCCAAGTCAGTTCTAGTTGATTATCATAACTAATATTTTTCAGAAATCAGGTACAGCATCAATTAAATGTTCATATAGATACTAAATCATAATAAATGCAAGATAAAGTAGTTAGGGGCTACTATTGTTTTTGATTCCTTTAGAGAGAACTTCAAATACGTAGAGCTGGATTAGGAGAGGTTTCAGGTCAGCTGGGAGAGGAAAATGGTAAAACCAGAAGTAGGCTAAGACAGACAGCAAAAAAAGGACTTACGGTAAACTGAACTGAAGCAGAAGCCCACATCTTCTTTGAGCCTGAAGCCTGAGGAATTTAATGCTGGCTCTCATTGCACAGGCCATTGAATAAACTTCTGTTTGCTGGCTTAGCATCTATGCCAAAAAAATCTACTAAATTACAGAGAAAAATCAGACTATATGTAACACCATTACCTCATTCATCTCTTCTATATTGGTAATCATGACAATGATGGGAGAACGCTCCTGCCACACCATTCTCCAGAAGTCAGTGACAGTATTAACTATCGGTCCCTGAGTAGCAATATATACCTTTTCCTCTC
>WEKX01016687.1:128134-164815 GCA_013390025.1 Pitta sordida | reverse complement strand
TTTTCCCCCTCAAGTATAATAGACATGACAAATATGACAGTGCCAATCACATGGACACTCAAGCAATTAGGGAAGGGACTCAATAGCATGCAAAAATATAAAAAGCTAGAGTACTCACTACACCAAAATGTATGTGACTTTTATTCTAAACTATTCAGAAATCCAATTTTCAACTGCTTGCTTCATCTGTGGAAGTACATTTTCCAAAAATGAGGCAAAGAATCATTCTGCCAAAGCATCAGTGGATACAGTGAGCCAAAGAAACGTATTTCACAATCCCAAAAGTAACTGACAGAGAAGGTTACAACTAGTAAATAATAGCCATGCTGTGCTTCAGTTGCCCTGAGAACATTCAGTAGCTTTCAGCAGCAAATAGGGTGTATTAATTTGGGCACTGGAATATGCTCCCCTGGTAAGTGGTTGCAGCATCAAGTCTGACAGAGTTCAAGATGCGTTTGGACAAGGTTCTCAGGCACATAGTGAGTCTCTTCCAACTCAGGATATTCTGTGATTCTGTGATTCTTGGGAATGGTCCTGTTCAGGGCTAAGTGTTGGACTAGATGATCCTTGTGGGCCCCTTCCAACTCAGCATAAGCTGGTGGGGGGGAATAATGTTGTTGCTGTCGCCAGAACTAAATGTCTGGTTTTTAAGCAACAATATCACTGAAAGCTTTCAGACATTGCCATTTCAAGGAATTACAAATCTGGGAACTGCAGTGCTTCATTGGTGGAAGTGGAGTTCATTTGTACTACTTTTAGACTTGCAGAAAATACAGTCAACATCCCATTTTTATTGATGCTAAAAGAGAGACAACATCCTATTTCTATTGATGCTAAAAGACAGAGGTTAGGTACTCACAAAGAACTCTGCCTGGAGTATGAAAGGATCCAGTGCTTTCTTGTGTAGTTCCTCTTCAGTAAGGATGTTTGATGCTGTCTGGAGGTATTCTCGGGCTGACTGTTCTCGTGGTGACATGACATAGCCAAAACCTTGCTCAGAACAGCCTGGGGTGCACATATCCAGCGTGAGCGAAACATTTGAACCTCTCCTGCAAAACAGAGTGGCCAAAGTTTGCTTACAACAGAACAGAGTGACCCACGATTTCAGCAAAGGAGAGAGTCCCAATGACAGANATTTCAGCAAAGGACAGAGTCCCAATGACAGATAACCAACTTTAGAAAAGCACCCAGATATTCCTGTTGGGTACATTTTGGTCACTAATGCTACAAAATGGGTGATGCTTCTTGTGTAGATGACCAGAAGATGATTTTGTGCACTGAAACAAAGACCTACATTTTGATCGGTGGGATAAGATCTTGAGTTAAACAGCTCAACACCAATAGAGATATGAAAAGCCAACCACTGCAGTGAATAATTTTTCTGTCTGAAAAACTTTCCACAACTGTATCTCATGAGAAGGGTAAAATGAAGGTTTCCACATTGTAACAGTCACATTAACAAGAGAGATATTGTTGGGTGCAGAATTTTTAGTGGTTTTATTATAACTTAGCCACACAAGAAAACAAAGAAGTAAACATTTCTACATTGTTTATTGAATAGAGTTCTAATGTATTTCTGAGCTTCTGCCAATCTTGCATATCACAGACAAAAGTAAGACTCAAAAGTCATCAGTGAATCTGTATTTAAATATCTTTAACATAATTATAAGTTCACGTATACAATGACTACTAGATAAATGTTGACACAATCACACAGTAAACTTACTTTGATGAACCTCAACAGGCAAAATCTAGTTAGGAGATGTGTGCAGGAGCTGTTGAAAAAACATGTAGACACACAGGCATGACCAACTCACAGAGCAGACCATAGAAGTCACTACTTGGGTCAGAGACCATTCCTGGATTCAGGAGTTTTTCCAAAAGTATGTGCAGCTAGCCTCCTGCTATGATTCACAGTCATGGGGAAATGATTTGGGATGAAACATGGCCACCAGTGGCAGACACCAAATCTTTACTGACACCTTTCAAAGGATTTTGACTTTACCCTCCTGCTTGCTATTAAACAGCTACCACATTTCCTCGCAGAAACAGATGCATCTGATAACGAATACTTTTAGTTCTTTCAAGGTGGAAAGCATGAGGAAATCAGGTTATTTCTTCTTTATATCTTCTTCAACAACATTCAGTGGTCTTTGAATTTAGCTACTGACTACCCTCCTAATGGCATAGGTAGCAAAAAAATAAGTTGGAAATGAGACAGAGGAGCAGAACAGATGCCAAAGAGGGATAGGTAGGTAATCTGACACAGCACCAAGCAAAGAAGAAGTGACCAATGCTTAATGTAAATGAAATTTGTCAGCTCAAACCTGAAAAGATATGTCTTCTCAAGCACATGTGTATGTTGAAAAGAAGTTTATCTTACATCTTAAGTATATACATAGTACACACTCTACCTGGTGTGAGAACGTCAAGCAATTGCTTTCATTTTCCCTCCCTCTAATTCTTTGACAGGTTTTTTATCATAATTCATTACTTTAACCAACTGATTACTTCCCAGCGGATACTTCCCTAATGATATTCCCTAATTCTCTCAATACAGTGAGTACCTTTCCTCAATACAGTGAGTATCTTTCCTGCAGGTTAGCAGTTACCTGAGGAGAAATATCAGCATCTTTAAAATGACCTAAATGGAATAAAATCAGGGATAGTGAAGGACACAAATGACTCATGTTTTCAAGCACAGTCTTGCCCACAATGAAAGAAACACCAAAGCTCACTAATAGCAGTAGGTTCAGGGACAAGGCCCAGAGGTTACTGCAATCTCATATTAAAGGTAGAATATAACAATAAAAGATAGGAGGTTTTAGGACAGATGTTACAATAAAGTATAAAGGGAGAAAAAAACATTATAAGCTCACAGAGTGCAAATTCAACCCTCTTCTGTAACATTCCTTTTACTGCGTCCTGTGGAGCTTCAGAAACTCAGCATCATACCTCTTAAAATCAGAGCTCTGGCCATTGTTTTAAGCTTTAGGTATGAGAATTAACTGCAGTTAGCTTTCTAATTAAGCTTGAAAACCTAGAAATAAAGAAAAATTACACTCTGCCATGCTAGACCTCTCAGTAGCCTCTTTCTTAGTTATGATGTCATCACCTTGACAGAATTTCTTCACAGGAATTTTATCATCAAGACCTTTGCTTGATTTCATGAAGAAAATAGAAAGAACACAAACCAGAAAAAAAGATCTTTCTTTTATCCTGAAACTGCCTTTTACCAGCCGTGAATCTCTCTGAGAAGCTCCATTGCTCTGATGGTTCAAGCAGTGAATACCAGCTCACCTGGAAGGTTCATTACTGTGTTAATTTGAAACAATTTAATTTTGGACTAAATAATTTATACAAGAATTATTGCAGATGACCACTTTTCCCCTGGTGTTCTGCTGGAGCATAGTCCTCCAGCATGAGTGACAGAAAAAAACCCTACTAGATCCACCTCTTCCAGAGGTGGAAGCTTTAATCAGCATACAGTGGATTTCATGCTATGCAGTTGCCATGATGAGGAATGGGAAAAGCCTGATCAAACACAAACAGATATATTGCAAGGAGGGAAATGATGTTTTGGAACAGCACTTGTTGGTAGCTGCCTAGAAACTGTATATTTTTTAACTAGTATGCTTATATTTATGGATGGACTGAAAACAAGACAGGAAATAAATGAATAAACATAAAATAAAGCTGGTGCTTGATTTTAAACCCCATTTTAAAGTGACATTCACAAAGGCAATAAAGCTTCCTAGTTCACATAGTACTCCTAAATCGACAAAATCTGGGACTGGACTTTTCCCTGTTAGTCACATCTCCCCTACCTTTCTTGCAAGCCCACGGATTTAACTGTTAGTGTAGCTGGATCTGTCTCCGCTTTAATGTCCATTACGCAGTCAAAGACCGGAGTCTCTGGCACAGGATCCAAATCTAGGAAGTCATCCTCATTTTTATCCTCTGTCCACTCTGAGTACGTGAATGAAGGCTGTCGACTCACAGATTGGCGTCTGTCCTCTTGTAGCGGAAAGGGGGCGTCTGGTTGGGCTCTGAGTAGATGCCAAAACTAAAGGAAACAAACATTTAAAAAAGCCTTCTGCTCATTGCCAGCCCTTCCACACAGCCTAAAGGATGGGTCTTCAGGGCAGCATCCCAGCTCCCTTCAATGTATTAGAATTCAGAGAGTACTGAAGAGGACAGGAATGTTCCATGAGGGAGTAGCTTTGTGGTGCATGTTACAAGGATTCACATCTACCCATTCAAACCTGCTTTCAGCCACAGAGGTTTCCACAGAGCTGGCCAGGCTTAACTCCGGGATACAGTAGAAGTGGAATGTGCTTGTGACCATCATATGCAAGCCAACGTGATATCACTGTCCTTTTGTTCAGTTTCTTATCCTTCCTAAGCTTGTTTACAAAAATAAAAAATCTACTGTAATATTCTACAAATCATACCTCTCCTGACTTAATGGTTTTCAATCTAAAATTTACATATGGCTGAGTTAAGAAAAGTAAGTACAATTTTCTTATGCCTGTATTATCTTCATGTACTTTCATTTCTTTGAGTCTAAAGAATGAAAGGAAATGAAGTAAGTTCTGTCCATATACAGCTTTAGCCAATGTTAGCTTCTCACAAAGCAGCAGTATATATTTGACAGTTACAAAACGCTTTCTTGTTTCAATTAATCAGTGCACAGGAATTACAAAAGCGAATATAGGAACACTATTACTAGATTTTCATTTTACACAGATCTGGAACCAAGTCTCGCTTGAGTCTGTCCTACATGCTTGGCCTGTTGTATGACAAGCAAGAAGGTGAAAGATTTTTTTTCATTCGTGAGTTTGGCAATCCTACATGGCACTAGCCATGGTTCTTACCTATACTACAAGCCTGATAGCTGAGCAGTGATCAATAACTGTGTACTGCTGGAGTGCTGCCGTACCAAAATGAACACTCCTGTTGAGGGCCAAGTGTAAGGTCTAGAAACCAATTCAGATTCTAGCACAGGTATGGTGATACAGGACTGTTTTTACTGGTGATTTAACGCACTATAAATCCAAAGGAACAAAATGTTCCCCTAGAAACAAAACAGCTTTTCTTTAGACTGAAAGAAGCGTGTGGTAAATAAGGAGCTGCTCAAGACACTGGAAGAAATTAAGTTACACTTAGAAGTGATGAAGCTAAACCAAACAATGGAAAAATAGTCAGCTCTGAAAACCTGCTCAGGAAAACACTTCAGTGCAAGTTCCCCACAGGTGCCTGAGTGTTAACATATCATCATATGAGACAGAAAACAGGCAGCATCACTGGTACAAGCCTCAAACGCTCCGTCCAGCCTTTTTTTCACCATGATTGCTACACCTCCTAGTGCATTTTGGTTCCTTCAAATATTTACTGATGTCTGCTTTCCTGAAAAATTTGCTCTACATGTATTATAGACATAAACTCCCCAATACAGGANGAAGTACCCATATAAATTGGTACATTTTTTCCTTTTTTCAGGGAAGTGGTAAAGCAATACTGTAAGTTACCACAGTTGCTGAATAAAAAAATTGCATAAGATGCTTTTCACTGGTATGCCATCTAGTATATATGCTGGGGGATTACAGGCCAATCAGTTTCATCAACATATCTGGCAAGATTATGGAGCAGATTCTTTTGGAAACTGTGTTAAAGCATATGGAAAATAAGGTGATTGATGACAGACAACATGGCTTCACTGAGTGCAAGCTGTGTCTGGTTGCCTTCTACAGTAGGATTACAGTGGTGGTGGATAAGGGAAGGGTGACTGGCATCATCTACCTGGATTTACACAAAGTATTTGGCACTATTCTGTATGAAATCCTTGTCTTGAAATTGGAGACACAAGGATCTGATGGATGGACCACTTGGTGGATTAGGACTCAGCTGAATGGTTGCACTTAGATTTGTGGTCAACAACTCAATATCCAGGTGGAGACCAGTTGTGAGTGGCATTTCTCAGGGGTTAGTATTGAGGCCAGAATCTTTTAACATATTTGTTGGTGACATGGGTGGTGGGATCAAGTGCCCCTCAGCAAGTTTGAAGATGACACCAAGCTGCGTGATCCTGATGACATGCTGGAGGGAAGGGATATCATCCTGAGGGACCTTTACAGACTTGTGAGTTTGGCCCATGTGAGCAAGTTCAATAAGGTCTAGTGCAAAGTTCTGCACCTGGGTTGGGGCAATCCCAAGCACAAATACAGGCTAGGAGATGAAGGGATTTAGAGCAGCACTGCTAAGAAGGACTTGGGAGCATTGGTTGACCAAAAGCTCAACAGAACCTAGGAATGTGCACTTTCAGCCCAGAAAGCCAACCTTAGCATGGGCTGCACCAAAAAGAGTGTGACCAGCAGGCTGAGGGAGGTGATTTTCCCCCTCCACTCTTGTGAGACCCCACTTGCAATACTGTGTCCAGTTCTGGGGCCTCCAGTATAAGAAAGACATGCATCCATTGGAACAAGTCCAGAGGAGACCATTAAGATGATCAAAGGGCTGGAGCACCTCCCCTATGCAAACAGGTTGAGAAAGTTGGGGTCCTTCAGCCTGAGGAAGAGAAGGCTCCTCAGAGACCTTAGAGCAGCCTTCCAGTAGCTAAACAGGGCTTACAAGAAAGCTGAAGAGGAAGATTTTACAAGGGCATGTAATGATAAGAGAAGGGGGAATGGCTTTGGACTGAAAGAAGGCAGGTTTAGAACAGATATTAGGAAGAAATTCTTTACTATGAGGGTGGTGAGGCACTGGAAAGGGTTGCCCAGGGAAGTTGTGGATGCCCCATCCCTGGAAACATTCAGGGTCAGATTGGATGAGGCTCTAAGCAACCCAGTCCTGTGGAAAGTGTTCCTTCCCATGGCAGGGGAGTTGGAATGAGATGACCCTTAAGGTCCTTTCCAACCCAAACAATTCTATAATTCTATGTACGTTGAAGCGGCATTGATGTATCTGGTCCATCTATAAAAAGAGAAGGGTACATTTGGGAAAGAAAGATTTGATCAAAAAGGCACTCCTCAAAGTAAAAGACTTCTTCAAGCCTTCCAGGCAGCACATTGCTTAAAATCCATTTTAAAAGGGAAGAGAGAGAGGTCACTCAGCTGAGAGAAAAGGAAAAGTAAAGAAAACTGTCTTCATGCAACTCTTGTACCCCAGGCTGGGATTGTAGAAACCCTGCCTGGTTCAATCACTATTTTAAATGTTCTGCCAGTGACTATTTTGTACATTATTCCCTAAATATTGTTAGAAGCAGATGTTTGTAAATTGCAAAGCAGCATGACCTGAGACGTCCAAGGGTAAGGTAACAGGTAGGTGGGAAGGGACAAGGCTCATGTGCTCTCTCTAAACCAGCTCTCCTTCCTAATGACCATGTTGTTCTGGGCAAGATGGACTATTGGTCTGAATTCACAGAGTATTTCTTATACCCTTCTGCCCTGTGACTTATCCAGAGAGCCGAGGGACACAGAGTGATATTCTTGTCTCCACTCTACTTAGAAAACTGTTAGCACAAACCACAGGAACATAAACCAGTGCAAACTTGACTACATGGAAACTGTCATAAAACTTTTTTCTATGCAAAAGTTTTAACTAACACTTAAAAATGGGCCAAACTCTGCTCTCATCTACACTGTGTTCACCTGCAAGGAGTTCACATGCAGAGCAGTCCAAATCAAGACCAGAATTTTTGGGCACAGAGAGTTTTTACTTAATGTTAGCTTCTGTGTTAAGAATGGGCCAGCAATAAAAGTTTTCATCTACCAAGAAATACCTGAATATGCAGAAAGTCACACCTGTGCTATTCAGATTTTCAGCTCAGAATGTTCCGCTGCAAAATTACCTTGAACTCACTCACTCACACTGTTCTTAATAATTCTTAGATGTCTCTTTTTTTCCCCATTAATATTTGCAATTACTGAATCCAGAAGTTTATTTTTGAGGACAACATTAATCTGGAAAAGGAGGAGCAGCAGCATCAAAAAAGCTGAAAACTGCATAAACCCGGCTAACTTCCTTGCTAGCATCAGCAATCACAATAACAGAGGCATTAGCCTGGTTTTTAGAAAGTACATTCACCTGACTCATTAAACAGAAGATTTTGCCACTGTGCTGCCTCTGAGTGAACTTAATGACGGTAAACCCTCGAATACCGCAGGGGTTGGATCTGGAAGCATGCTGTGATAAGTGAAATCCGCGAAGTATCAGTAAATAGGGTAAATATGAGTTAGATTTAATTTTTTTTAAACCGTTATGCCTTTCTCAAAAATCTACGGAAGGGAGATGTTAAATGAACTAAACAAGAGGCAGAATTCCTCAACAAGAGTTGTTGGGTGGAGGTGGAGGATTCCTTTTGTCTTTTGGCTGGAGAGCCAATCGCTATTGATGGGCCATTTGGCCCCTGAGGGCTGGGCAGGGGTGGAGTGTTCTCTGACTTTTGTTTTTATTTTCCTTTTTCTTACCGTTTGTCATTGTTTGTTAGGGGTTTTTTTCTATATGCAAATAATTGTTCCTTCCTTTTTCTACATTTTTTGACTGAAAGCCCCTTTGATTCAAAAGGTACAGTAAAGTAGATATGGAGTGGTTTTTCACCTTTCCACTCCAGGAAGGTTTCCAACTTCCCTGGAATGTACTGTTCTAATCTAGGACAAGGCAAGTGTGCGCCTCCGCATCCCCCGGCCTATGTACTGAAGCCGTGAAAAGTGGAGCGAAAAGTGGTGAGGGGTCACTGTAATACATATTACATCTTTCCTGGCAGGGAGTGTGGCCAACAAATCCAAGGAGGTGTCCCCTCTTCTTGGCACTGATGCAGCTGCATCTTGAATGCTGTTTAGAAATTTTGGTCCTCCAGCTTAAGACAAATATGGAAAAAACTGGAGGGTTGCAAAAGAGCTCAGGGGTATAGACTACAGGACGTTAGAAAAAGATGGAGAGAATTAGGCTTGTTCAACCTGGCAAAGAGAAGGTTGGAATAATTTGACAGTGGCCTGCAACTATGTACTTGAAGGGCAGCTTCAGAGATGATGCAGCCAGACTCTTCTTGGTAGTGGCAGCTGATACTATAAGGGATAATGGCCACAAGCTGCAGAAATTCACCTCAGACATTTAGCTTTGTGAAATTCAGCTCAGACACTAGGACAAAATTCTTCCACCAAAGCGCTGTACATCTCTTTCCCTGAAGGTTTTCAAAGCCTGTGTAGAAAAATGCATGGCTGACCTAATCGAGTGCTCCAAGAAGAATGTTAGATTAGCAGACTCCAAAGGTCCTTTTCCGCCAACACTCGCATGATTCTATGATAGGATGTATTTCATTATACTGCACATCATTCAAACAACGTGTAAATAGTACAGCTTTGGCTTCCTGAGCTACCTGAAGGAGCACCTCTGTAAGGACAATATACAGGGATATGAAAAGCCACATTCAGTTAAAACACCCTAAAAAGAAAGAATTTTTTGTAGCTTTCCCATCTACCACAGAAGTTTGTGCCAGTTAAACAATCAGTGTAGAAACATGATATACTCCTCCTGCTCCCAAACAGCTGACAGCTAGTTAGATTAATTGCAAGCTTGTTCTGCCGCTGGGGCCTTGGCCTACATCTACAAGGGCTTTACACTCAGATGTACACTGGTGTTCTGGGAACAGCTCTTTCTGCAACTGAAGTCAGTGGATTAAAGTACCATTACCAGAATCCATCCCTTCTATTTGAGTGCAAATAATTTGCCTATCTGTGGATGGAAAGAATAAAAATCATCGGGGTGATCCCCAATTAATCAAGAAATTGAGTAAGGTTAAGTGGTTCCTCTACATAAAGCAAGCAGATAATTACATAGAAACAGTCTCAAAATTGTTGCTTTACAATCAACTAGGGCATAACACCAACAACTTCAGGTAAATTAGGCATCTTATAAAAACTCACTGAAAAAGGGCATGAATTATAGTTTGCATAGATTCATAACTTACCAGAGATCCTACAAATAGCAATCCTAGAGAAGCCAAAGACAGCAGTATGTATGATACCACAATGCTCCCAAATGTAGTCAGGTTCTGTGAAACAACAGAATAGGCAATAATTCTTGAAGTATTCTGGGGCACAATTTAGTGTCTGCATGCATGTTCTTGGCAAAATGTGTATTATTTCCCATGTAGATTAGGTCATAACATACTTACGTGTATGAGCCACCACCACTGACCAAAAAAAGAGCTAGGCTTTGGAGAAAACTGAAACTGAAACCACCTCCAAGACCCAGCATCTCAGAAAGTCTAAAACCTGAGGTTCACTTGGAAGGCAAAAAAGAATTGTGCTTCCTATCTTCATGCATTGCCAAAATTGAGATCTGGATCTACAATTCAATTTTGCAGACTGGACCCAATGTTTCATTGCTGTAGTCAGTGTAATTTTATACTTTGGCAAAGGACTTTGATCAAGTTTCGTATTATTGCAGTGCTTGAGAGTCCTTACAGAAAATCCATCCACAGAGGACTTTTCTATGTTTTCTACACATTCTGTGAAATATCAGGTTAATTCACACCATTGGAAGTGAAATTAATCCCAGTGTCTCAGCCATATTAAAGTAGTTTACAGTTTTGCCTATTCTCAGTAGTAGATACAAAATTCAGTCCTAATGGGCTTCACTGGGCAAGGAATTTCTCTCTGTTTCTGTCCCACTAGTACAGTGAAATTGGAGTTAAGAGCTCCCTTTGCTTATTTTAATGACAGATGATTTCTTTGCGTTTACTATTTTCAAGTCTTAATTTGCAAGTTAAATAGTGCTATAATAAACAGTCCTCAAAAATATACATGAACATCTGCACAGAGTCATGCTTGGGGTGTTCTTGTAGTGCGTTCTAGGAATCTATTCAATTATTTTAAGTCAAAGTCACATAAATCAGTGATTTTCTGTAAGGAACAACAATTCGTTAATGATTGAACCATTGCAAATAAGACATAGGCAATAGTTTATGAAGAGCTGTGTGCACAATAAATCCAACTGCAAAAAGGCAAAGAAAAAGTGCTTCTTTCAAAAAAAAAAACCCCAAGAGCATGTGACATGCAGCTCATAAACATTATTAAGAGAAAACAGAAAACAGTCACCCCTGCACTTAACACACAAGAGGCACTGAATCAGATTTTTTGTTTGCACTGCATAGCCTCTGCTACAAAGATTACCTACAACGAATCTAAGCATTCTGATAGCAAATATATTTAATCTGATTTTTGAAAGTAACTGTTGACTATTTAATTAAGGTTCTGTCCACGCTAGAAAAATCTGCACTGAGTATAATTACCAGTAATTTATCAGATGAATCATTCTGGTATACGTGTCATTATGTCATGGTGAGAAGCTAAGCAATTTTACTGGTGTAGCTTTGTAGATATAATTGAATCTGTACACCTAGTACACTTGAAATACATTTACTGCACAAAGATATGTTCTAAACACTCAACAAAATACTCAAAAAATAGATTCTTGTGCCTGAGTATGTCGGAATTTGCACCCTTTTTGTAGGTTTATCCATTCTTCTAGAATTTAAGATTCTATTCATCCCACTAAATGGAGTTGTAGCTTTCCCTTTATTGTGGACTACACCTTAGTGGGATGTCTTATCGCTTTGTTTCATTTGCAATAATACACACATTATGAAAAATCTGCTGTGCTGGTCTAACATCATAGCCAGAAATTCAGCCCTGTATCTCCAAGATAAAATATTGATCTGTTTTCAGAAAAATTTTTACCACATCAGGACACACACATACTGCAACAGTCACTATAATATATGAAGTATATGCATATTACACTTTTAATTGGAGAAGATATTAGAAGCACCACCCAAGGCTACTGACATCAACTACGTAATCAGAGAGGAGAATAGGGACTTACCTCTCCTTCATCTGACAAAACCTGTTTAAATGGGGTAAGCAAGTAAGAGAGCAGGTCAAAGGCATTGTGAGCTGCTGGGACAGTCCCATAAGTGCCGCACCACAACATCACGCAGAGAAGCTGCGCAATCAACCAGAAAAGACATAATGAGCATCTCTCATTATACAAACATTCATTTTCATTTCAAGACTGCATAATTAACTAATTTAGTTAGCATTGATTTCATGTTGCTTATCATTTTCACTTTAAGGAGTCAGGTATTTTCTAGGCTGCAGCTTAACAAGAATAAAAAGATAAGGCTACATGCTCAGCCACTATTAACTAGATGTGCATTACTGAGTTGTGCAGGATTACTCTGATTCACACGAGCAAAAGGACTGCCTGGGATGCTGTACTTTGAAAGAGCAACAGATTGCTCTGACTTCTGAGCTTTCTGGATTATTACTTTTAGATCAAAACTGGTAATTCAGTGAGATTAGTATGTTATTGAAAGCCCACTAAGGCCTCTCCCAAAGCTCTTACAAATAGCCATGTTATCATAGACATCACTATAAATAGACACACTCACACAAACATACACATGGGAACTTTTCATTTGAGACATTTCTGTGTGCTGCACACACGATAGTTAACATAAAACTCCAAAAGAAATGATGCTATATTTAATACACTCACAGAGAGGTATAACTATGAAGGGCACCTCACAACTTTAAAGGATACACCTCCTGATCCACTTGTTAACAAGATGGATATTTACCACCATACATATCAGCTACAGAAAATGGATTCAGTAGGAGGTCGGTCATTGGGCAAATGGGATGGGAGTTGGGACACCAAAACGCAGAGGCTATTCTCAAGGCAAGGCAGTGAGAGGTGGCTGCAGAAATCAGAGGACTGACACTATGCCCACTGCTACATTTACAGCAAGTGAGGAAACCTCCCAAATCAATACAGTGTAAAAGAAAGGTCCCAGCATTCCAAAGCTGTGGCAAGCTGCCTTACCAGTATCTGTGAGAGGACAAACAGACACATGCTGTTTCCAGGCATTAATCCATTCCACTGGGGAGGCCACCCAAGTACTGCTGTTCTCTTGGAGGTTTTCAGGGACTGCTTCTTCCTGCTCAGCTCTTCTTGCTGTCCTTCGGCTTCATCCATTGACTCCATAACAGCTGGACTGGGACAACCTTCACGTGAAAATGACATGTGCAGGGGATGAATAGTGTGTGACCCCACAGCCACGGTGGAGGCTGAGAGGACTATTGTTTTCCTGGAGACGATGGTTACCTCTCAGTTCCACATCAGTAAGCGCAGCTCAGGATTGCAAGCGTCACACTCTATTAGTGCAGCTTTATTCACCTGCCTTCGTCAGAAAAAAGTGAGTGTGGGCGGATAAATTATTTTCCCTTTCTTTCCGGAGGTGCAGATTCTGGGCTTTGTTGTTAATAAATTCTCATCTACATTGCTGCACATTCTCATTTTTACTTTTTAAAAGAAACTAGCCATGCTATTGCCTAGCTTCCCAGCTATATGGTGGCAGAGAACCCATTTTGTTTTTTCCTGCCTCAATTTCTCTATTCCCCCTTATTTTTCTGCTTTGTCTAATTTGATTATAAATTTCTGAGGTAGAGATTGTTCCATGTTATGTGTCTGAATAGTGCTCAAGGGCTCTATGTTTCGTCTGAGTGTCCTAAGGCACTAATAAAATTGACTTTATTCTAATAACCTAGTTCTTGGATGAATTCATACTCAAGTGCTATTTAATAATGTTGCAATGCTATTCTGTTTGGTGGAAATAACCACTGGAGTGGTTAGTCCCTCAATAACAGTATTTTGAACTGATTGTAGTTATAAAACAATTTACAAGCTAAAAAGAGTGAAAGGTCAGACCCATTTGATGATGTAAGTACTACTAATTTATATCTTTCTACACAATGAAACCCCCAAGGCTGCCCTTACTGTAGCCTTAAGCCTAAGCCAGCCATCTGTGTCCCAGGGAAAGGCCACATCATCGGTCCCTCCGTGATTTCACAGAATACGATGAGCCACAAGGGACCCATCAGGATCATCAAGTCCAACCCTTAGCCCTGCACAGGACACCCCAAGAGTCACACCGTGTGCCTGAGAGTATCATCCAAATGCTTCTTGATCTCTGTCAGGCTTGGTGCTGTGACCACTTCACTGGGGACGCTCTTCCAAAGACCAAACACCTTCTGGGTGAAGAGCCTTTTCCTAATACCCAACCTAAACCATTTGTTGAGGTCAGGTTTCTACAAAATGTTTCTCTCAACAGACGTTTCTCTAAATGTCTCGCAATAGTAACTTTAGGTCAGATAAGCACCCATAAAGGAGACACAGTTCTAATTAGGCAAATGAAATACAGCACCTATGTATCAGCAGAAAGCTTGGTCACAATAAGAATTCATGAAAATAGACCATTCTGATGGCAATAAAAGAAAAATGTGAGTAGATAAGAACATGAGAAGTTTATTCTCACTCTGCTACTGTTCTCCCTCCCCTGACTAAAACAAAAATTAGAACATCCATTCCTGCACATGAGAATAAACTGTTTGGAAAACACTGATGCTTCATCTGCAAGGTTCTCCATTGCCACAGCTGCTCAGCAACAACAGGGTTATCACTGTGTAATGACTGAGACCCAGAGACATAAAAGGAGCATGTGCACTGTACTACCAGGTACTACCCCAGGAGCTCACGTTACTGGTTTCTCATTTTCAAAGTATCTCCAGTCAGTTCATGATCGGTGTGAAAAATGACAAAAGAGGTAAAATCAGAAGTGTCAATAATCTCATCCTTCACATCATCAATATGTCTTTTAATCACAGAATCACAGAATATTCTGAGTTGGAAGGGACCTACAAGGATCATCGAGTCCAACTCTTCCTGGCACCACTGCCTCCCGGCGGGAATCGAACTCCCAGTCTCCCACATGAGAGATGGGAACACTCACCACTGTACTAAAGTGGAATTTTAATGCTACAAGACAACCACTTGAAAACAGCTCTTTTCAAAGAGAAGCAGAAAGTTTCTGGAATATAGCTCAATAGAACATGGAAACTTACTGCTCAGTCCTTCAAGCTTCCAGTCAGTAATCTACAGTTCATGACAAACCTCCACAAGAAACACAGAGAGCACAAACAACCCTTTGGTGTCCAGAAACATCAACCATATGCTTAACACCTGACCTCTGATACCGTACCACAAAGAGCTGGACTCAGTTCTTCTCCAGAAGGGCAACACAGTGGCCATATTAATTAGCCACAATTAAGGCTGCCTAAATACTTTAAATGTTGACCTTCATTTTCTGTAATGTGCTAAATCTTAACAGTTGAAGTTGAAAATTGTCAAACTTCTAAGCTGCTTCATGTTTCATTGGACAAGAATTGAGGGGAATATGATTGGCAATTTTTTCCCTGCTATTTTTGTGGGATGTTTATGCTCTGTGTTTTGGAACAGGAATTTGAAATTTAGCAGGGACAGAGTCTTGATGTCAGAAACTATTTTTGTTATGCTTGCAGAGACATGCACCTGTGGCTGAGAGCTAAATCTTTAGAAATATCTGTTTACATATAGGTTATTATTGTTTGCTCCTAAAGTCTCTAGCCTTCCATCTTCACTAAACATATTTTATGTTCTATTTTTCTTCTATCTACATTAAATCATGCATCTCTGTCCCTAAGAATGGTTGATGAATATATTTACTGTTTTTCCAAATTCTGATGAATTCCTTTCTTGGACACTCCTCTCCAAAGCTCAAGAAAAAATATATACAGTGCAGAATTAAAATATCATTGAGAAGACAACCTGACAAAGAGGCAGGGAAAGCAGATTTCAAGCTCAGCTTTCAACTGTTTTTTAGAAATCGTAATATTTCATATTTCAGAAGATTTTTTTTTAACTGACCAAAGGCTCATTCACCTGCCTTATATGGTAGGTAAACAGGATTTCTTTGTTTCATATCTTTAACAGCCTGAGATTTTACAAGGTCGTTTCTGTCTAGGTTGGAAACAAAACTCTGACTCTAATACATTGACGTGAAGGCCACTTAACCACGTGCTTTGTAGAAGATGTCAAAGTTAGGGGACTGCTCTGTGTCTGTAACCATGGGGATCTATGGCTCTCCACAACCCAGAAGTCAAATTCCTGGAATTCCAGTGTTGTTTAGTATCACCTATACAATTATAAGAGTCACATGCTCCTTCTTATGACTGCCCTGTATGAAGGACAATAGATTACTTCTACTTTCAGTTATTTTCACTGCATAAGATAGAGACCTGGTCTACAGACCTAGGAGTCAAGGATTCCAGGTTTGTGGAACTGTCACTGTTATCAACAATTATTTTCACTAATACAATAAAAGACAAGAGGGGCAAGAACTAAAATAATAGAGAACTGTCTGTATTCATAAGTATAAGTTAACTGATTATGATACATGTCTTGGATACACAAAAGGCCTTGTATTAACTAAAGTTCACTCAAAAATTTGCTCTTCCAAACCCCCAAAGATTGGAATCTAACAAACATAATGATGCCTACCTAAGGTTCTGTGTTGATTTAACGATGTCAGATTTAAACAATACTTCGATTACCACTCACACTTCAACTTGCAATCCTATATTCCTGTATTATTTGCCCCAATTGGCCCTGGATTCTTTCAGTGAGCAGATGAGGTAATAAAAGAACGAGACATCAGTAAGCATTCTTGTGTCAAGGTGACTGTGAAGGTCTTGAGAAAGCTGGCTAGGATGCGTACGCCCAGCAGTGAATTGAGCCTCTCCTCTGCTAATGAATTGACTGACAGTTAAATGTAACATTCGTGTGATATCCTCTTCATTTCCTGCATCATGGAGATTGGGATTCAAGTTTCATGAGTACTTCTGCTTTGGTGCAGGACTACACTTGTTAGAAAAAAAAACCTTTGGCAGAAGAATTAAAAGGTCTCCGACATCTGTAGCAGCCATATGGCTTGTTAAAGCAACCAGAAATTTCAAAACAGCACCATAAAGTTCTTGCTGTTCAGGGAAAGAGACTTCCTGGGTCATGCCAAGGATCCATTTATCCTGTATTCTTTCCTTAAATGTTGCCACCAATACCAGCTGCCAAAAATAAATGGCACAACACTTTGCTGTGGAATGTATATAAGGAAACATCTTTGTCCACTCAGAAGGTAAAAGCTGACTTTTCTAACTCTGAAAACACCCATTTTAAAAAACTGTGTCTTCACAACTTTTTCTGACTTCCTATGTGAGTACATAAAAGGCAGAAGAATGAAAAGCACCTCTATGCACTCTGAGAAAAACAAGTTCTTAGAGTACTAAGCTTAACTGAAATGCTAAAAGGCACTGTAGAATTGATAAGCAAGTCAACAAAGCCTCACAGTAACAAACATGCCACGATCCCATCAACTCCTGCTGTGGGTGAGGCATTAGCAGCTCTGGAACTAAACTGATTCATACTTAAAACCTTCAGAGAAAAACATAACAAAAACCAACTCCTCAGAATCATACATCCTGGCTGTATTCCTAATGAAGTTAGCACTTTAGAAGGAACTTGTGTCTTCACTTGTGCACAGGTGCTAATGCTCAAGGAATTGGCACAGCTCCATTCACTGATTTTATTTAATAGTGTATTTTTGAGATAAAGACTTGTTCCTCATCAAAAATATTTCCATAATAGAAATAAAATGTACCCCAGCAATGAAAATATAATGCTCTACAGTTTTGAGACATGTATGTGTATCCATCACATTGTCCCTGTGGGAATTACTCTTCAGGGAGATTGGATGGTACTACCTCTTCACTGAGAAATATAAATTTTGTTAATTGTGCCTTCTTCTTCATTGGTGGTGAAATCCCTGAGCTTTGTGAACTATCTGCCAGACACACCAGATGAGGGAAAAACAGGCCTCATCTGTTCTGCCAACTCTCAAGCTGCAGCAGTCGACACATCACAGCAGCTCAGCTGCTTAGTCCCATATTTGTTTTACGTGTGTAGAGATACATAGCTCTCTGAATCTGTCTATATCTTCACGATGGCCATGCGTGGTAAGAATTTATAGGAATGGCCACAGCATGGAAGCATTACAAAGCATGAATATGCCATCAATACTTCACATCCATCACGATCACCAACCCTTCACACCAGAGTCATAAATACCTGTATAGCTTCTAGATCTTCAGATAACAAAATGTAACTGTCCACTGAAATCTCTGTCTCAGATTTCCATGTAACTGTTAGGAATACCTGCTATTGATGAAAGATCAGTAGATGAACACACACAACTGATATGGGGCTGCAAGTCAATTGCATCTTTTGACATGTACGTAAACTGCACCTGCAGGACACAGCGCTTGTCATTGTAGTTCACATATCTAGTCAAGACCTTATTAAATACTCACACCATAAGACATCCTAATTGCAGGCGAGTTCAGGTGCTGTCAAGATAGATCAAAGCTGAATGAGCTGCCTCAGAGTTCACATGACCAAGAGGCAGTTTTGCTGAAGGGTAAAAAGACAGCACATCTATCTCAAGATTAAAGATTTAGGAGAAAAGTATTCTCCTTTTTGCTTGCCACTGCAGCATGACAAGGATGGAACCTGAATAACTAGCTTTCTTTTGCACTGCAGTGGTATGGGAGGAAGTGGGTAAGAGGAAGGGGACCTTTTATACTTGCATAGCAAAAGCAACTTGTATACTTACATTCTTCACTCTGAAGGAAAACAACTAGTGGGCCACTATTTTATTACTCTGAAAATTCTATTGAACTTTTTTATAATGAGCAGTCTAATATATTAAGTAGTACAAACGACAGAAGCTGCATTATTACTGTTTACAGACATAAAATCACCACCAAGAAAAGTCCATTTCTTCTTAATGCTCTCTTCACTCCTAACTCATTTGATAATTCATGCCGAAAATTACACCAAAGATCCAACGATCTGGGTTGAAAGCTGGGAAGGCTTTCTGCTGTAATCCTAAGAATGCATCTCCTCCATTATTCATTGTTTTGACCTTTCCAATCGTGACAACTGCTCCTCTGCTTAATCCCCGACCTGTGATGTTTACAAGAGTTCAATGCAATTATGTTTTCCAAATGGCTGAATAGAATGCTGCTCAGGAGGAGAGCATCTAGTCCTTAAGAGTATTCAGATTAAGAGCTGCAAAGAAATATTCACAGATGCACCCTACAGCTACCTACTACTGACTGATTGGAGATAAAAGTGATTTACGATGTAATAGCCTCAATACTTCCAATTCCACTCTGGATAAAGTCCCAGTTTTTGTTGCCAAGAACTTATGGTTGGTGGGTCTTGTATTTGTAATGCAAAACCACAAAGTGAGCTACTTAAGAAGGTATCAGACAGCTTAATTTACACACTAACAAGAACACAGACAGATCCCCGTATCTCACTATGTTTACCACTAAACACTGTGAGACACCAAGGCAATGCTAAAATCACTTTGGTATCTAACTGGAAGCCAGTCAGATCAATTCAGTTGTCCTTTGTAGGACTGCAAACTGTAACTGCAGATTTCAGTTCCCTCTATGCAACAGAACTTTCAGATTAAATAAGCCTGACATACCAGCAATTTAAGTAAGATGTCCAAAAAACTGGACATCTGGGGAAAAAACCCTGGAATTATCCTCTCTGACACATTACAGAGGAGTGGAAGCCTCTCCACCAAGACCCAGTCTACGTACCAGCAACCTAGTTGTCAATGTCCTATGTTACTTAACCTGAGATGAATTTCAGCTTACAATTTTTAATGCTTTCAGTTTTCACTAAGTGTATCTATGCTGAACTGGAAGTACATGCTGGGCCAAGTTGCAGGTATTCATAGCTGTGAGTGGAACAATCAAAATTTCTAACTTTTAAGGTTTCTACTTGGGAAAGCTGAATATTTTTGCTAAAATGATCATATTGGAAGTAGCCAAGCCAATTTCATTCACTCTGATTCCCGGGTCGATATGCCCCTCAAGGGGAATTCAGTTGCTCAGCAGCTTTTAAGTGACACCGTTTCAGTCTCTCTGAAGTTTGGAGAGAACATCCCCCTATGCTTGCCTTTTTTTTTTTTTTGTGTTGTGTGTGTATTGGGAAAATTCAGCGACAGTGAGGCACACTACAGCTTCAAAACTGAGCTTCTAGTAAGTACTGATACAAAGTGTCTCCTTGCTGTTGATTGGTCTATAGAACAAAAATACTTCAGTTCTCCCTTCTGAAGGATGGACACTGAACATGGTACTAAAACACCACCACTTTGTGTATCATTAGACCTGCTTAGAAGTGGTCCCTCCCTAATGCTGAAGTAAGGAGGTCCATGAGTGGCAGCTAGCATGCTTAAAGCTAGCAGACTCCTGAGTAAAACAAACATTCTCTGCGGAGTTCTTTGAACAACAGTGCAGAGAGGAAAAGGGGTGTGATCTACTAGCCAGGAAAAGTACTGGAGACTTGCACTTTTCAAGCTGGTACAGCCTGGCTGCTGCATAAACCATATTCTGATTACCAAAAGGGAAAGACACATCAAGAGAAAAAGAATGCAAGGAAGAAAGTCATGTAGAAAATCTGTGAGCAAGCCAGGCAGCGAACTGAGGTCTCCATGTTCCTAGCCCAATGCTTCTCCCTTTTCCCTAGCAACATTTTTAACAAACTTGAAGAAGAAACTTTCCTCTCAACTTCATGTAAGTTCTGCTGAAAAGACTACGCAGACCCTTGGCTGTTCTGGTAGGATGCACAGCTCCATCCATAAACGACCTGTTCCCATCTCTGAGGGAACAAGAAACTGATGCCAGAGTATGCGAGGAGAATAGTTGCCTTTCCACTCAGCAGCTCCCTCCTGAACTGCTGAGTCACACGTTTTTTCTGCATTCATTTTGCACTGCTCCCACTCAGTCCACCTGCCAGTTCATATGGGATGGGTGGGAGGAGAGAAAAGAGGTGAAGCAAAAAAAAAGTTAATGTTCACCCAGGACCATTATTATGATACCGCAGGGTCACATATAAAAGCAAGCCTGCAAGCTGCTAGGGAGAGATGGAGAAGAGAAATATCAGATTGCAAGACAAACTGCCTCCCACTCTTCTTCAACAAAAGAATACTGGCCAGCAAACAAATTGCAAACATCATCTGATTCCCAATCAGTCATTGAGGTTATGTGCTTGTTGATATGTTCTGAGAATTTCAGCGTACAGATGAGGCCTTGAGGTTTTCCCTCTTTTCTGTGATTTAGAAGGACTTTCAAGTTGCTGTGATTTTTTCAGTCCAACAGGTACTGTGTAGTAATGGTCTGTCTGCCACAAGGAAGTGCCACACTGATAAGTGAAAATACCATTTGGATAGATTCCAGTTCCTAAGGGTATCTTCAGCTGAGCTGCTGCAGTGGAAATGTCCACCAGTGCCAACCTTCATCATTCAAGAAGATGAAGACAAAATCCTAACTGTTTTCTTGCAAGGTCCATAAAACCCCAGGGTAACAGGAGCCAATATCTCCTACTACCTATTAAATTTCTGTATAGAAAAGTAACTCTGCTATCAACAGCAGGAAACATGTTTGTGATGGTTACAGAGGATCCAGATTACTGTTAGGCTGGGCTGTACATATAGAACTATACATTTAATTAAATTACCAAGGTAGGTTTTTTTTCTGTGATTAGATTTCTGGACATCACAGTTCATAGGTCATGAAAAAAAAATGCCCAGAAGCTTCCTAATCTATTAAATCAATAAGTGGTCTGAAAAACAGCTTCCGAAGTGAACTAATTTTCAGACTAATTTTTAACCTAGTGCTAAAAATTTAACCGTTCACTGTCACTATTCACTAGAAAAACGGAGGGCTTTTTAGGAGCTAAAAAAGGATTTTGTTCTGTTAAGCAGAATTAGTGATTCAAAAAGCAAGCCCTGTGAGAAAGGATCTGTTGTTAGGTAATGCTCAGTCCTGCTTCTCAGAGGTTTGCTTGAAGATGTGTTTGTGCTCTACACAACTAAAATGTAAAGAGAAAACACAGTCTCAGAGAGTTTAATGACATAGCATTAACATGCCTTTCTATATGAACTTCTACTCCCCATCCCACAGAGTTGCTCATCATGGCATTGCTCAATAAATAGTTCATGAAGTAATGACAAGTGCAGAGGAAAAGAAAGGGAAAAGAGAAAAGCAAAACTCAAAATCTTGTCAAATCTCCCTGCCTCCATAGTTTTGTTGATTTATTTTCCGTAACGTGTAGCCAAAAGACCTTGCAGCATACAATTTTCTAAGACAGGATTCTTGTCTATGAAGTCACTGCTGATGGGAGAAAGATGAAGCCTGACATCAGAGGTTTTGTTTCCCTGAAGGGTGAATATGGGAGACTTCATTTGAGTTGTCATCAAATCTTCCTTTCTGGAAGAAACAAGACGTTCCAGACAGCAATCCTCCCAGACCTGGAGTCCTACACAATGCTATTGACTGCTTTATAATATTCCTAACCTATCTGATAAGAGACAAAGTACCTTGTCTGATCATCTCACCAAATCTGTAGTCCATAATAACTCATACGAAACAGCGCTGTGAGGGAGAAGCAGCTCAGGATACACTTGGCTGACACCACTCTAAATCAGGTGTAAGCCTCACTTTGATAGGGGGAGGAAGAAAAAAAATCCTCATGGTCTCAGCTCTAGAACATCAGAAGCAGTAAGGGACTGTCAGATAAAGCAACCATACGGGATGTATATGAGAGCTACTGTACCATCTGTAGGGTCTGATTGCTTATAAATTATAAATTGCTATGTTTATACTAATGGGGGTGGTGGTGGTGGTGTTGCTCTTAGTCTCCAATGCAAGACTAGTTATGCCCTTGTCCACATCTAAATCATACTTGCCATTTTCCACATCTAAATCATACTCTCCCTACTAAATAATATATACAAGAGGTTTATTCTTAATGGCTCTCCCAATGGTTACAGGTCTCAAAGGCAAGACAAACACATAGTGCAGTGTCCTTTTTCCTCTCCTCTGTGAAACATCAAGTTAAAGGACATGCCATTTCTCAGGGCAGCTAGGGGCCCTAGAGCAGTGTTTGCTTTGAAACAAAATACTAAATAAGGTGTCCAATTATAGCTCTTAAGTGAGTACAGACCCTCAACGGGCAGAGACAGTGAATATTAACTTGTATCACACCCACATATGATTTGCATCTGCCTTCTTTCAACCAGGGCTCTATTCAAAGCTTCCTTTGTTGGATTTTGCCTTTTTTTTTTTTTTTTTTGATATAAGACTCTTTCCTCCTTTCCTATTAACTCATCTACAGAAGGTATACCTGATTACCACATAACAATTAGATTCAATTTTTTTAAACCAAGGGGTTTTTTATAAAGAATATATTTCTTTGTTATGTTATTTTCTTCAGTGAATGTTTTCAAGTGCCTGGTGATAACCTGGAGGAAGTTTGGCCTTTATAAACAGGCTACAAGTTGACTTTCAGTGGAGTTGGTTGCCCCAAATTAATCCCAGGCTGAAAACTTCCTTTAACACTGAAAATGGAAACCCACAAAGCAGCTCTGTAATTCCACAGTTGCAGAGATAAGGCTTTGACTGCTCATGAATCAGTCTTGCACAGGCAGCACTGCCAGGGAGAACTGTTAGCAGCCCAGTGATGTAGACTGAAATGTACAGGCTTGAACTTTGAAACAGGATAACTAACTTCCCTCTTCCAAACCCTAATTATAATTTTTGTGCCTTAAGTCTTTAACTAGAGGAAATACTTAAATGTGCCTGACTGCATAATCAAAAAATAGCAATAATTTAAAACCTGTCAAATGGTCTCTGCAATACAAGAGTGACTCTGATAAAAGAAACAAATGCATTCTGGTATCACACACTATTTACTACTCATAGTAATACAATTTGAATTGGTGTTAGCACAATGATCTTGTTGAAAAAATACGTATTTCTTTTGATAAACGAGTAACTCCTACATTTGTAATACTGATACCACTATGTGTTTCTAATTTCTCTTCAGTGACTTACTAGCTTGCCATTCTGTAGATGTTAGCTCTGCTTTTTGCTCTGGTGAACGAGGTTTGCACCTTGAAGCAGATGGGTGATATGCTGGCTTCCTGCCAGGTTTAAATGTGACCATTTCGATGTCATTCATATGAGGATAGCCTGCTTTACTAAGTGACTCAAATCTTATGCCCTAGAGCCTTTACCAAAAACATTTAGGAAAGCCACTATCATATTCAACATTTATTTCAAAGGCATTTTCTTTCCTGAGCAAAGTAAATTATATCAAGGCCAGTCTCAACAATCATCTTCAGCCACAAACCTGACACATGCCCCAAGGGCACTATGCCAAGTATAAGTATTTCACTTTCTTTTATGCCTTTAAAAAGGCTGTGCTTGCCATGTTTTGCTTCCTCAGAAAGCTGCAGTATCACTTAAATACTATAACTTAGGCTTTGCAATAAGCACTCGTACAGATAAGTGTGTGGACAGCCAGAAACAGTATGTCCACACTCAATTTTAACTCTTTATTAAACCCCTATTTCCTTCCAGGGTTACTCCATTAATCAAACCTTGCACAGTTAAATAGAACTGACTCCAGTTCAGTGTTCTTCTACTTCTGTAACTGCAGTCCCTTCATGTTAGGGGCATGGTCAGGTTAATAAAATGTGTAAGTACAACAGTTTCCACCTCTCCTTCTCTCTAGAGGAGCGCAAAAAGGAAAGAGTGCATGTAGAAGGTGGTAACAATCCGCTTTGTTTACCTTTGCCCAGTCTATCTAGGTTCCTATACTGTACTCCTCAACATGGATACACAGCCTTAAATAGTAAATGAAAAAAATGCAACAGCTTGCCTTCTCATCCTCTTCCCAGTGAGCAATGTTTTGTCTAGATAGAGAAGCAGACATGCACAAGATGTTACGGATCTCTGTCAGAGAAGGTGAGATGAAAAAGGCACACACTAGTGATGAGCTTTGCAACTATTCTGGGAGGATATTGCATGACTTGCCTGCGGTGATGAGCTTTTCTCTAGAAAACATCCAAAGAAACA
The DNA here is from genome assembly GCA_013390025.1 of Pitta sordida. NCBI lineage: Eukaryota > Metazoa > Chordata > Aves > Passeriformes > Pittidae > Pitta > Pitta sordida. The sequence goes on along the minus strand of WEKX01016687.1, from coordinate 139,883 downwards.
AACCTTTTTGTGGACACAGGTATCTCAAGGGTCTGGTTGACCTGGGGTGACTCTCATACCACATAGCCTCATGCTGAGTTGCCTTAGCAAGAGCTAACATTAATCAACAAGTCTCCAAGGTGATAAGCACACACCATTTTGGATTCTGCATCAACATAGCTTTTCTACTTCTAGCTCAAGGCTCATACTGGGATCACAGTTAACCTAGGGATTTCCATTCTGTACTCCAGCAAATACTACAGAAATATTCTTTCCTACCTTAATCTGAGATCTTTCCTGAGAAGACTTGAGTATGATCTGATGTTCCTTGGAAGCAGGTGTCAGGTATGCTGCATCTGTGGGAGGCACAGCTACCAAGGAGGCAGTCTTACAACCTCCCATTGCTGGAAGTATAAAAAGTCTGCCAGTATCTCCTATTGCGAGGACGAAAAGACAGCAAATTACTTTACCTCCTTGACTATGCAACACAAATTTGGACTATTCAAAAATATTGTTTTCTCAGATCTTGATGGAAGCATTTCTTTCTTTTCAGAAGCTCCTGATTTCGTAACATTTAAAATCCAGGTCATCACAAAGGCTCCAAACATATCCTTGTTGCCCCACCATTTTGTCTTCAAGTTAAAACATGTTGTGTGTATAATGGTATTTTGAAACATTAGTGGTCAATTGCTTTCCGTTGGATGCTCCTTATGAAGTGTGGGTGACACTATGTATCAATGGGAAGCAAGACTTCATCCGCAGAGCTATATTTCTGCTCGACTATCCAGAACACTTCATCTGCATTAAAAGGAGATGCTGAACACCTCATACCAAGTCTCCTCCCACACTTGACTTCAGTATGAAGAATAAAGTACTGAGTAATCTTGTAAATCTCATTCTTACCTTCTAAGGACCAGTGCAGCGCTTCCAAATCACCCCACCTCTGTCTTCCTCCACATTACCTAAAGACTTCACCAGAAAATTTTTTTTTTCCTTGCACCTCTCAACTCCCATTGACAATTATGTACAACGAATTAGCTTGGTCCTTTCCTGAAGGGTTTTTGCAGCAAGGTTTTGGTAGTGGTGGGGGTGGGGGGAGGTACAGGACTACAGGGAAGGCTGCTGGCCAAGGCTTGGCCAATCAGATCATAGCAGCACCTCTGTGATAATACGTATATTTAAGAAGGAAAAAGAAGTTATGGCACAGAAGCAAATGTGGCCAGAGAGGAGAGAGAATATGCAAGAGGAACAGTACTGTAGACACCATGGTCAGCGCAGAAGGAGAGGAAGGAGGTGCTCCAGGTGCTGGAGCAGAGATTCCCCTGTAGCCCATGGTGCAGATGATGGTGAGGCAGCTGTGCCCCTGCAGTCCATGGAGGTCCACAGGAGTATGGAAATCCACCTGCAGCCTCTGGAGGACCTCATGCCAGAGCACGTAGACGGCCAAAAGAAGGCTGTGACTCTAAGTAAGAAAGAGTTTTCTTAGTATTTTCAAGCCCATGCTGGAACAGGCTCCCGGTAGAGACTTGCAGACCCATGGAGAGAGAAGCCCATGCTGGAGCAGGTTTGGTGGCAGGACTTGTGACCCTACGGGGACCCATGCTGGAACAACAGGTTCCTGAAGGACCACAGCTTCTGGAAGGGACCCATACTGGAGTAGTATGTAAAGAACTGTAGCCCGTGGGAAAGAATCACATAGGGGAAGTTCATGGAGGGCTGTCTCCTGCTGGAGGGATCCCATGCTGGAGCAGGGGAAGGAGTCCTCTCTCTCAGGGACATGCAGTGGCAGAAACAACATGTGATGAACTGACCCTCACTCCCCACCTCACTGAATCACTGGAGGGGAGGAAGTAGAGAATCAGGAATGAAGTTAAGACCTGGAAGGAGTGAGGAATAATGGGTTTTAAGATTTTAAGATTTGTTTTACTACTTATTATCCTGTTGATTTTGGTTGGTAATAAATTCATCTAATTTGCCCAACCTGAGTCTGTTTCGCCTGTGACAGTAACTGCTGAGTGATCTCTCCTCATGCTTATCTCAACCTATAAACCTTTTGTGGTATTTTCTCTCCTCTGTTCAGTGACAGACTGGCTTGTGGGCACCTGGCCTCCAGCCAGGGTCAAACCACCACAGTAGCAGTAATTATGTTGGGAAGATCATAAGAAAAAAATTGTCAAGAGCTACATTTTATGCATTGCCCAGATAGAAGGCCTGTGATTCATTTCAGATATACCAAGCAGAGGCACAAAAGACGAAGCAAGGCAGTATCAAGTGCTATTTTTGAGGGATAACTGTAATACAGTTTATCCTTTTATCTCTACAGATCTTGAAATGGTCTTACCAGCTGATGGGACTTATGATCAACAAAATCATATGTGCATCCAATAGGAATAGCACTTTACTAGCATGCAAAACCACCTCATGAACAAAGGAAGACCTTAGAGCTCTTGCAAAAGCGTTTTTCCCTACAGAAAATAACACAAGCTCTTCAATGTCCTGGCAAAGGACATTCAGAATCCGCCAGTACCAATGAGCGCAGAGGATGCCAAAAGGGGCTATATTGAGAGCCCCTGTATGAACATAACAGAAAGAAAAATTACCTATCCCGAAAAAGCTCTCTGTATTTATCTTTGTCTCCCACAGAAGGCATACAAAATGGGAGGCAGTTAGTGCCTCTCAGGAGTGCCATCCTCCTTCTCAAAAGACTGCAGAATTGGTCAGATGAAACTTTTACTTATTTCAGAAATAACATTACCTGTGTAAGGAAGTTGTGACCAAGCCTTACAGACTAATCACCTCCCTTTCTATTTCTGGGCTGAGAAGTGAGAGACCTTTTTAACATACACAGAAGGAAGGTAAAAGTAGTCAAACTGCTAGAGACTTTGCAAAGCAGAAACTTTGGACTGTCATTTGAAGATCAGTCTCCAACATACAGTATTTATCTGCCTATTGTCAAACAACATGAGTAGAAAGGACTTCTAATAGAGTATGTTAGTTAACTAAATCTGGAACATTAATAGGTTTTTCATAACACTGTGGCATTTTATCTATGAAAAGCAATGAAGAAATGGTTCTATTTAAAAGCGGTAATGGCTGTAGTCTTTGAACATATGCTTAATGAATAAATCTGTTAGGAAAAAAGGCTTGTGTGTATTGGAGGGGGGTAGTATGTTTGTTCTCACTTAAAGCGTGCCATGATGGCAATCATAAACAGCAAATGGCATCTATTGTCAGAACTAAAAAAAAAAAATCTCATTTGGCCATTTACTTTCAGGTGAAAATGTGTTTTTCTTTTAAATAACACATTCTTAAATCTAAATAGCTGAGTTGAAAATAAAGCAATACCAGATCTGGGTAATTAAGGACACCTGATAAGCTTTCATGTTCTTTCGTAGCTGCAAGAACCACAATATAGTCATATGCAGGCAGCTTGCTACCACAGCATGGGGTGCAGCACACAGAAAGCCAACAGCCTACAGTGAAGAGGCATTCAGATCCCATGGGGAGAACAGTCTAACAGCCCAGCGCTACCACATATCACAGCAGTGGGCGCAGTTTCAGGGATGCAATTATACAGAACACAGTGTAACACAGAACCTGAACCAATAGACTAGGTAAAACCTAGAAGACAACCAGAAAGCTGTGATGAAAAAGCTCTCGAGAACTCAGTCTAGTGGGTTTCCATTTGCATGAGCAAGTGGATAAGTTTAAGATGGTAGATTTTTGTGAAATTAAAATGCCAATTCCTTATGTTGGGAAGTATAATAAATACCCACAATTAAGGTGCAGCCAGCTGGGTATTTTTAAAGGAAGCTTGATAGATATTGTGAAAATGAACTGCTAAACAGTTGTGTCAGTATTTACTCCTCTTCTGTCCTTCCAGAAGCTCTTCTCATGGAGTGCCTGAATCTCTCCATTCTCTGCTTAATCTGAGAGCTTAAGGTTCCCAGTTACACTCTGAATATTCCTAAGGAATGTTCACCTTCACCCACACTGCCCATTCTGTTCTTTTCTTCAATAACATGATTGAATATGGTTCTTTTTTGGCAACACAGCCGGATCTCAATTGAAAGGTGCATTTTGCAATGAGAGCGCCACAGGGAACTCCCAACTTGCATTCAACCGAATTTCTTGGAGCAACACATTGCAGCTGAATATCTATCAAATCTAACAGGTGAGACCATGCCATGATCATCTCTTCTTTGACAACTCTTTTCAAGTAGCTGGATTGGGAGACTACTCCCTATTGCTTTTAGACAGCTGAGCATGAACCAATGCCTGCTCTCCATCAGCTTTGTTAACTTGTCAGTCCTTGCAGTCCCTCCTCTTTCCTTAATAACTTTACCTTGTGAACATGTAGAATAGGTCCAGATTAACAAAGATCAGAGATCACATGTAGTTATAAGGAGAGAAAAAGATGCACAAACATAAAGCAAGTCTCAGTCCATCATTAAAACTTCTAATTCTTGAGGATGGTATATTCCACAACAACTCAGCTTCCAATGCTATCCTTATTGAAATACTTTTCTTAATGAGGTTTTCTTGCATTTCCCTATGGTGACGTCACCAGCAGGTGTAAGGAAAACATGAAATCTCAATCTGCAAACTGGTAAGGCAGAGGTCAAGAAAGCATGATTTCCAGAAACAGTAGAAGTTTCAAATATGTACTGTGAAGACATTAGACATCCAAAGGGTGGATTGCTTCAGCTAAAATAAGTTTATAAATCTGTTGTAGATGCAGAAGTGTCAATAAGGTTCTCTTCTCAAAAATGACTAGTTGTTTTAGCGGGCTGATTTTCATCTTATTTCAGCATGTATTTATGTGATTAATATGTCAATTAATCACTTAGTCCACCAATCCAAACAACAACCATGAGGCATGCATAAAATTCAGCATGTAACAATGTGCCCAATATAAAATACTGCACTGTTTTGCATCTCGCATCCATGACACGGGCTCTTTGGTATTTTTGACTTATGAAATGTCTGTTTTATGATATTAAACCAGGTCCTATAAAACCACTTACATCAATTAACCTCCACAATAGACTAACAGTAATAAGCAGTGAAACGAGGAGATAAAATACAGATGAGAAAAAAAGTGTGAGGATGTTTGAGAATAATGTAAATGAGAATACCTGATAAGGGACGAAAGATGCAAAATAAATACAAGGCCATTGAAAAGAAGCTCACAGGAGGAGGAGTGTGAAAGCCTGGGAGCAGGACTGAGTGGAGACTAAAAACAGCATCTGGCAATATCTCAAATGAAACAAGGTAGCATATGCAAGAAGTACAGTACACTGAAAACTTCCTCCCTCTTGGGGATTAAATAACCTCAGAGTCAGGGAAGGCAGTCTTCCCTCCCTCTCCTCTGGAATATCTTGCTCTAAAATCTCAGATAGAAAAAAAAAAAAAACTAGTTAAACTTTTCTGTGACTGTCATTTCCCAATTTCCACTGTGAGATCTTCCACTGTGGATTTCTCCTCCCTCGCTCATTTAGGGCATCAAGAGGCTAAATTTTCAAGTGGTCTTGGGAACATTCCAAAAGTCTCAATCCAGCTAGAAAAGACCCTAATTCTGCTGAAACAACCTTAATTGTTCTTCAAAGGATAGGTCCAAGTTTCACTGTGAAAAGCAGCTTAAAATATGGAATCCCTTTCACACGGGAAGACAGTGAGACAGTACTGCAGAGTTGCTTTTGAAACTGAGACTGAAATGGTTTTCAAACTGCTGCTTACCATGTGCTTTTGCTTCCTTTAATGGCATGTCTATGAATACAGCACACAATCGTGTCTATTGTCACTCACAATTAAGAAAACACTGGAGCAGTTCTAAGAACATCAACTACGTACTACAAATTGGACAGCTTGAGGACAGCCTATCATTCCAAATCTTAAACTGCAACCATGGTTATGATATTTGCACCTGCACAAAAGCTGAGAAAATCCCATGTGGGGAAGTACACAGTACAGTGCTAGCCTAATGGAATTTCAGTTCTGTCATTTCCCACAGGGGCAGAACATGCCCTGACACATACACACGCCAAGCCCAGAAATGCCATTTTAGGGGAATGTGCCACCATGTCCCACCTGTTTTCTGTCATGGTGCATGTGCATGGGCTGCCACATCTAACTGCAAAGCTGAACTACTCAGCAGGAAAAAACTACAACCACAGTTCTTTACCCCTATGATCATCTGGAGCAGGATTGTAGCTGGAGTTTGCTGTTACAACCCTCTGGTCCATATGCCCGTATTTCCTTAGCCAGAAACCAGGAAAAGCTGAAAAAAAAAATCAAATATGATACCCTCCAGATCTCACTCTAGCAAAGAGCACATGGTCCAATTCATCTTCTGTGACAGTCCCTATTGCTGAAGATCAAGCTTAAAAGCAACGAGGGGGAAACTGTCATAATACGAATGGTGAAAAGAGGACTGACAGAATAGTCCTGAATAATCCTTGGAGAAGAGTGACAGACCAGAAACACTATTCTGAATGTACCTTTACCACAGACTTAGGACCCTAATCTCCCTAGGGACTGACAGAAACTGTAAAAAAGCAAACTCTGTGATCTACCATTGAAATACAGCTGCCTACTTCCCTAGCACTCCTGAGTCACACTATATTAAACTATGTCCCAAATTCCTGTCAGTCTGTGCTCATGATTCTCGATAAATCTACAAACTTTTCAAGTGACATTCTTGTATTAAGGTTCAAAGACTGAAACGAAAGAAAATAATTGGTGTGATCAAATGAATTTGGATGTGAAGCCAAACTCAGGCACGTTCCACTTCACCTGGTTATTTTATCATTGCAAGCACAGTACTGACTCATCAAGAAAACAAGAGGCAGCTTCATTTTATCAATTTTGAAAAAAATCCCAAATCATTCTGTCACTGTGACTCCAAATGCAGTGACTATGGGAAAGAAAGAGGCAGGGTGGAATACTCCTGGAGGAAAACTGATATACTGCACATCCTTTTGGAAAGCAAGGAAAAACTCACAGCTGCTGAATAAGCTGCTAGATTGTAGACAATACACAACACTTCACAACACACCACTACAAACTGCTGTCTTCAGAAACCCGCATGCTCTAATCTAGTTGATGTGGCCTGCAAGGTCTTTTGGAGTTCCAGGTAAATCACTGTAGCAGTTTATAATTTGACAATGGGTACTACACCTTTAATAAAGATTTAATTGAAAGAATCCAGCTTCAAACTGTCAACCCAAGTTGACACACTCCTTCAAAAATAGCATGTTCATTTTGCTTTTCCCCACAGACTCATGTGACCTCTTATCAGTATCCTGCTTTCCACTCACACAAGAGCAGCTCATGACTATGTTGTGCAACTGTAGCAGAACTTTTCAATCCTTCAGAAAACCACCTAATTTTAATTTCACTCTGCATACCATTTTTTCACGTACTGTGTCCAATGTGAGGATGTGAACGAGGCAGTTTTGTGAAATAAATAGCCTTCCAGTTGACCATTTCTCAATCTAGTAAATAATTTTAGTGTTTCACCACCCCTATTCATTGGCTGACATAAACACATATCTTACCAGTTTTCCAAGGATTTGCGCTCCAGCCTACCCTAATCAAGCAATGCCTTAGAAGCTTCTCTTTAGGTCCTCTGCCCTGTGACGAAAACAACAGTATTTTCTTTGTATGAGTCTTATTGATTGCTCAACTACAAAAAACTCCCAATTTTTGGCCACATTCTATGTAGCATTTTGTACCTGATGATCTCAGAGGGTTTTTCCAACCTGCGATTTTATGCAATACTGAACTTAACGAGTGCATTTGTGACAGCTGAATGGAATACCATTTTCATAGGCAAATTTCAAACCAGGGCCAATCTACAGTCCTATGACAATACCTGGACAATGACTCTTAGTTCAAACATTTATCTCAGCATCTTCTATCAACTTTAAAGACACGGATTTGCATTGTATACACCTTAGTTTTGCGTCAAGCCAGTGTCACTGATATCTGCTAAGCACCTTTGCCTCTTGTGCCAAAACCAATCTGTTCAACCCCCTCGGACCGAGGCCTTTACAGGTACATTTTCTGCAAGCACACTTGCCAGGGATTGTCTATACCCACAGATTTTCTTTCATGGTATTTTACCAATGCTTCCATGCTGGCTCTATCATGATAACGTGAAAGCAAGTACATGACCTTCAGCTCACATTCAGCCAAAGAGTTTTAGCGCAAGTCTTTTTCTATTCAACTTCAATGTCATGTGATAAATGACTGTAGAGCTTTTCTTTCTGCTCTCCCACATGAGGTTGTTTCAGGTTAAGCTTTACTGCAAGGCAGATCTACCCACGCCTTCTTCTGCAATAAAAACAAAATTGGTTGAAAAATTTCTCCTTGTATTGCCCACATGTAAAGAGTAAGCCGGTATCACTCCTGGATTAAAGACCTTTTCAGTGAAAAACCTGCAGGCTCTGTGCATGAACACATGGTATTTTGGCCAAGCATGAGAAGATGAAGAAAAGGACAGTGTCAAAGCCTAAATGAAGATGCAAGAGGAAGAAGTAAAGTCCCATATAAACCAGAAGGAAAAAAAAGAAAAAAAAGTATTATTCTACCAGAATGATTCACACATTTCTCCCCCAGAGCAGCCATATTGGTGGACAGGAAATAGGAAGCGAAACATGAAAGACATCTAAATATTCTCATTATCCATAAGAATCACATATTGGATTTATAGCACATAAATTATTTCTTCTTAATTATCCAGTTAAAAACAGGATCTGTGTGTGGCTTCTATATTAGTGGGTGGAACAAATTTGCTTATACTCCATACTTTTAACTCCATTTTACTTGGAATTTCATTGCAGGGATAAATTTGATAAACTCCGCCAAGTAATTTCTGAATTCATTATTTTGTATGACCAGCAGAACCGTGTTTACATCTTGCCTTGAAATTAATATAGTCTATGACCACAAGGGTCAAGGGAATATACATCCTGTTTCTACTTCCATCAAACTATCAAGGATAAGTGCTTTGAGGCAAAAAATACCTTTTGGTCATTTGCTATATACATGGACTGGATTTAAAAGGAATTTATAAGTAGATTTTAGGAGGCAAAGGCTCAATCCTTTAGACTTAGAAACTCAAGCTAGAAAGAACTTCATAGACATCAGGTAGGCAATGGAGGCAAAATGGACTCTTTGAATGATGTGAGTACCACAGCTAGATTAAAATATACATTTTACTATGAAAAGATGTAACAAAAACAACCTTCCATGCTAACTGGGGTTTGCAAAACATATAAAATCTACAATGAGTTCTTGTTCCTTTTTTTTCCCTCTTGTTCCTTTCATTCTCCAAGAAAAATACGACAATTTCTGAAAGAGTGTATGGCTGTATTTTTCATCTGTACTGAAGGTACCGTATGATATATCTCATCTTCCTTGTCTTACCATCTGACTTGCACTCCGTCCTTTCAGTCACATAGCAGCTTGGTTCTAATGTCTGCTCCAGGACAGATGGTCCTCTGGGATTATCATTTACGTCCTTCATGCACTAGAATCCTGAAAAAAAAGTGAAAAATTGAAGCTTTAACGCTACCAGATGACTAAGAACTATTCAAGGCTTTTACACACAATTTTTCTTGACAATAAATTCTAGAAGACCATAACGTGATGCCCATCCATAAAGAAAATGCCAAGCCATTGATACGTGGGGTGCGGTGAAACGCAGAAAGGAGACAAAGTGTATTCCTGTATTCTTACTCATACACTTCCGTTTGCTTATTCCCTGCATACAGGAATAGGAATCTAACAAACCTTCCAGGTATCCAAAGAGTATGTACCATAAAGTCTTTTAGTCTATAAAGAAAAGGAGACGATCCATAAGCTAAGCTCCCTCAGGAGCCACCTGCACCATATGGAAAAAGTCTTCAGCTGAAGTTATAATGCCCTATTTCACTAAAATCTCAGAGAGGGTTGAAGTCTCTGAGTACAAGACAAAAGGACTCACAGTAGGGCTATGTGAATACATGATTTGGAAACAGTCCATCATAGCCTCAGGAATCATGCGCCCAACATGCTACTCAAAGCATGACAAAGACAGTCATACAGGCATGTAGAAATAAATACACCTCTAACCAACTGCAAGGATCTTTTCCCTCACACATTGATCTCAGGGAGGGGCCAGAATATAAAGTGCTCTGCCTTATTTGCTTTGTCATCTTCTTCTAAAGGATTTCACACTGTATCAGGCCAGTTCACTCATAGTCTTGAACAAAGTTCACAGAGCAGATACAACTCTTTTTATTGATGCCAATACACTGTGCCTCATAAACTCAATCAAGAAATCTCCTGAAGAACAAGAGCATAAAAGGCTAAACTCTGAAAGTGCACTCTTGAGTTTAGAGTCAGTGTAGAGAAATGAATTCCCTGGCAAGGCACCTGTACTGATTGCAGAAAACAACAGTAGCATATTGCTGAAGAAGAACTAACTCTCTCTTTCTAGAAAAGTATAAAACTTCAACAGTGTTTCTTCATGTGGCTTCTCTGGAAATGCTGTGACACCAAGTTCTTTGCACACTGTGTTTAAAGAAAACAGTTTTATACCAGCATTGAATACCGTGGTGAACTGCAGGCACTAAAGAAGGTCAAAGAACAGCATTCAGGGCTGCTGTCATTGCAAACAGCTTCACATTAAAAAGTGAGATGTAATCAAGTTACCTGTGTCAGCTGACCACAGTAACTATGTGCGCACATTCTTAGTCTGCTTTTGTGGCTTGAATTTTCGTGATCTTTTTTTCTNTATGCATTACAAGTGAAAGAGATGATGTGTATCCAGGCCTTTACAGCCCGGTTCATCCTTTTACATCCTAATCTCTAGTCCTGAGTAGCAGAGGATAGCTTAGTGCTTAGGATGCGGTATTTAGATGAGGTGATTTTTTGAGAAATGCCTCACATGTTATTCTGCTGACTGGCTTTTACCTGGATGCTGTCTTCTTGTATCCTGGTGTCCTCTAAGAATGTGACTTGTGTTTAAATATATTTTAGTTTAACATGTGGATATGCTTATCTACGTGTAGTCGTCACCTCATGTCAGAGGTGAAGTCTGAATACCTAAATACATAGTCTTGGATTTATTAACCTGTTCAGAATTGTTCAGAGCAGCTTCTAATGAAAGGACTTCAGCAGTGCTTTGTATGAGGAAAATCCCATGTTTTTTGANTCTGAAAGTGCACTCTTGAGTTTAGAGTCAGTGTAGAGAAATGAATTCCCTGGCAAGGCACCTGTACTGATTGCAGAAAACAACAGTAGCATATTGCTGAAGAAGAACTAACTCTCTCTTTCTAGAAAAGTATAAAACTTCAACAGTGTTTCTTCATGTGGCTTCTCTGGAAATGCTGTGACACCAAGTTCTTTGCACACTGTGTTTAAAGAAAACAGTTTTATACCAGCATTGAATACCGTGGTGAACTGCAGGCACTAAAGAAGGTCAAAGAACAGCATTCAGGGCTGCTGTCATTGCAAACAGCTTCACATTAAAAAGTGAGATGTAATCAAGTTACCTGTGTCAGCTGACCACAGTAACTATGTGCGCACATTCTTAGTCTGCTTTTGTGGCTTGACTTTTAGTGATCTTGTCTTCTGTTCACCTTGGACAGAGTATGCAGAGTTAATTGTATTTCCACTTAACTGAAGTAATAACCTTTTATGCTGGGCAGTCCATTCAGACACCAGAGTCCTTGGTGTCACAACAAGGTAGCGTAAAGAGAGCTGTATAAACAAATAAATA
>WEKX01016687.1:106897-124806 GCA_013390025.1 Pitta sordida | reverse complement strand
TGTTCATCAGTCAACATGACCAGGCTCTCCCAACTCAAGCTACGTACTGGCTGTTAGGAGTCAGAGCAGTCCAAAGTGAAGCCCAAGGCTGAGGAGGTTGTTAAGCACATCTGTAAAGACGAGGGGGAATTTTAGATTCATGCTGTTTAGACACATTTTATGGCGGGACCTAACAACATGCATTCTTAACAAGAATAAGGACCTTTTATTGAATAGAGGCCTAATTTAGTTCTGCTCTCAACCCTGGTGAAGATCCTTTTACTACTTTCAAGCATATTAGAGCTTCTCAAGCTGGTTTGCTTTAACTGTTCTGCTCTCCTTCCATTCTGGAAGGATCTGGAGCAGAACCTGAACTTAGTTTTCAATTAAGACTGTCATAAAACCTCCTTGCCCTACTCACAGCAGGACCAGACATATCCCATCCTTCTGGCATCCCCATTTCACATAAACCATACAAAACACATAAAAGAAGGGCGTGCCTTTTTAGTGTAATGTTAAATCTGAAGAAGAAGGGAGGCAGAATTTCCAGGTGCCTCAATGTCAGACTGTGAAGGAAGAACTCTGGGCATTTCCTCACCCTATGGCCTTGGAGACTGCAAATTAGTATTTTGCGAGAAGATACTCCATGTTACAACCGGTTTTGTACAGGATTAACAAAGCCCCAAAGCAACTGCTTTCTGGCACACAAGGGAAGAAGTGTTTTGAGTAGAGGTAGCTCATGCCGTTTCTTAGAGATCTCAGTGGTGAACCACTTCATGCTGACTACTGTACTTTGTCATGGAGAAGTCTCACACTGTCCTGCAATCTAGGTCTTTCTTGCAGGACCTCTTTAAACCCTTTCCTTATTCTAGGTGCCTTCAGCAATATGGGCTGCCATGTTTTTGCTGGTTTTGACCCAAATGGACACAAGTTCAGATTCCTGAGGACTGCAGTGCTTTCATGTAATGTCTGTTGTCTGCATATCTGTGTTCATATGAAGGTGAGGGAAACAGCTTTTGACAAGTAGGAGTTCAAAATAGGTAAGATCTGGCCTGATCTAGTGGAGCTCTGTCTTGACATTCTCTGACAGTAGAAATATTTCTTCAGACAGAAGAAATATGTGGGAAGCATCCACAATAATCAACCATCTCAAGTTAATTAGCAATTAATTTAGTGAGCTACTAAAGTCTAGCAAAGATGAATCCTGAGAGATTCTGGTCACAGTTACCCTGATGTAAATCTAGATTAACTCCTAGAGAGAACATCAATCACCATGACAGTTACTTCAGATTTACACCCAGCTACTCTGAATTTGTGCACTTGTTTTCACAGTCGTGTGGGAGATCTGTCTCAACACAAATCAGCTCTGCTCTCCTGCAGATTCTGCAAGGTACACAGAGTTACTTTTCTGTAAAAATCCAACCTCAGTGAAATGGGAAATTCTCCTCTCTGACAAAACCTAAGTCCCGCACATAGTGGACAAAACCCCCACTACAGAGCCTTTCACTACAAGTGGTCACAATATCTGCCTTAATTCTCAGTACTCACATAGTTAGGAAAATTCTCTCTTACTGGATTTAGCAAAGCACAACAGAAAGCATCAAAATTACTACATTCGTTTGACTAGGATTCTGAAAGAGTATTAAGAATACCAGATCCACAGAGTGTAGAGTTTTGAGTCTAGTCTTACAACCCTAGGAAAAGCCATAATCTTTCAAGGTCATCTTTATAAGAGGCTAAGGAGGGATAAATACCTTCTGGCCATTAGCACTGACCCATGTGATGTACACTGCAGCTGCATCAAAGAAATTTGATACGAAAAAGGGAGTTGTTTTCCTGCCATGTGGCCCTTCACCCTTTTACCAGTTTTACTCAGCTCTGCATCCACCTTTCTGCACAACCATCACTTTTTCCGTTCTTTATCTGTAAAGCAATCACTGGATAAAATGATGCAATATCCCTTCCCACCCACATGAATTTCAATACAAGTGGTGCAGCCCTGGTCATGGAATTATGATCTGATCAGATAAGGTGCATGCTTGTCTGCATGTTTCTGGATGAGCAGAGAATAGGTTATAAGTGACAAATAGCAAAGACACATCACAGGCAACATACAAATGAAAGTACTTAATTTTGAATTCAGCATATATCCAGAGAGCTTGTGAAATGGTTGATGGAAACATGCAGAGACACTTAGTGTCACTTTTGCTGGATGGCTTAAAACCATATTAAGAACTTGCATCAAACTCATTCATGTAGGGATTTTATTAAACAAATTTCTCTATATCCACCTTACTTTGAAAGAACTGGACACATTCCAATCCCAATGCCACTGACAACTATGTTTGTATTGCAGATCCATACTGCCTCACTTAGGGATTGATTTAAGATGATCCAGGAAACTCAGAGCACAGTCTTCATGCATTCATAAGGACGTTTTAGAGCTGTCCTTAATTTTGAAATATTATTTCTATTCTCATGTGCAATATCACTCTGAAGATTGTTTTAATATTAAATATTAGTGTGGATTCATGATCTCTCAGCACAGAGTCTTCAACAAAACAGCCTGATCAGATTTTAAGCAAGCATCATACCAGCCAAACTTGTAATCAGTCAAGGTAGCCAAAACTATCATGATTTCCAGCATTCACACATTTCAAATGGTGCAAGTCAAGTACCTCCAAAAGTCAGTCAACTCACAGCAGAATAAAGAGAAGAACAGACGTCATCACTACGTAAGATTGTTTCTGGTAGAAATCTAGAATTTTTTTAAAATTAAGCTATTTTGAGGCTGGTGTTAAATTGGTGGAGGGGAGAGGAGGGTATATATTCCATCCATAAAACTGCTTGTAAAGGGACAGTTGTTTTTAGAGTGAAGTATTTTAAACAATGCACTAACTCATTTACTGTCTCTTTAAAATAAAATAAAAAAAAAATAAATATGAAATTCCGGTTCTCACTTAAGTATTTAAATGAAGCGGCTGGAACGTATTTGGCCAGCAACAAGCTAAAACCAAAATATATATTAAGTTTTAGGGTAGTTGATCTTGTAAAAGCTGCTATTTACCTATTCCAAAATTACTATGTCAGTACATCAAGTTATTTAGGAAGTTATTGCACAATGATGCTGTATGGACAACATGTAAGTAATGCAGAATATTGGAGCATAGCATAATAAAACCAATTTAACCCTTTTCTGTGATGATCTAACCTCCAGACATACCAAGAACAAAGTAAATCCCACAGCACCCTATAATGCTTATCTCAACTTCCATAAAATTACTGAGCAGAAAAAAATCTAGAATTACACACAAATCTCAGGTGCCCTTTCTGTACTTGACTGAGCTTCACCAACAGGTGAGATAGGAATTCACCTGGTTACCGATGGCTGCGCAAAAATATCCTGCCTAAGTTTTAGAAGAGTAAGTGGACACAAAGCAATCTTTCTTTACATACTTTTCTCCAATTTCTCACCGGCTGACTCTTCATCCTGCCAACAATACAGCATGAAAACAAAGTAAAAACAGAATCTTTCACATTATCAGAACCAAAACTGTTTTCTATACTAGCAAGAGAGAGACTAAAACCTAAATCGTACACCAATTCACAAACTGCTATTACATTTCCAGGAAGTCAATCCACCAAGGATCATACTGTACCCTAGAGAGTCCTTAATGAATAGTGTCACATTTACAACAGGCTGGTTAAGGTTGTGTCAGCGTTTAGGATATAAATCTCTCTTTATATGTTAGCAAAAGAAGCTTTAAGCTTACTGAAACACGATATAGAGGGTTCCAGTCCAAGGAAGGTAGGCTCTGCGAGGGAGGTGGGGAGAAAGCGTTAGTACCACAGCAGATTTAATTTCATGTTATAATTTAAAAATACAATAAAAGAAAAGCTTTGAACCGTTTCAAGTTTCAAGGGCATAGAACATTTTGGCAGGCACTTAAGGCAGAGTCCTGGTGCCCTTAACTCTAATCTCAGTGGGACATATGAGTCACTAGCATCCCCCCAAAGAATGAGGGATCATCAGTTTCTTGAGTATATGTTTGTAACAATGGATGTTATGCCTTGTAGCTGTTTTTGTGGTCTGGATCACAGTCCATCTATACTTTCTTTGTTATCCTTTGTTTAGAGAGCTTAATCTTCTTCCATCACAAGGCTGAAGATGTCTACATTCCAGCATCTGGAAGATAAGCCCTATAAACTCGCAAACATGATGTAATATACAGCACATACAAGAGCTTTATGCACAGAATACACATTTGATGGGCTGTTACTCTCCCCTTGATGTTTATATGTGTAGTATTTCATGGCATCTTGGCATTGATTTTTTAACTATAAAACACAGTATCAAATTTGGAGCTCCTATGATTTCCAACCCCACCAGCTGTAACAGAGTGTATGTTTCTGACTTCCAGATCTTGGAAATTGTCCTGGTTTGGGTGGGTTTTTTCCCTCTGGCAGCAAGGGGGGCTAACAGCTCCTGCGTGGGCCTCCATTGCTGCCAAGGAAGCCAAGGTCAGGAGCAGACAGAGACGCCTCTGTGAATAACATATTTAAGAAAGGAAAGAAAAGTAGAAAAAGAGAAAAGAAGATGGCTGGAGAAGGGCGGTGAGAAGATGAGCAGCTATGAAGGCAAGGCCAGGCCGGCCGGAGGAGGGGTAGGAAGGGTTCCAGGCATCTTGCTGCTGCTTGTAGAATGGACCATAGTGAAAGCAGACTGTCTGCCTGCAAACCTATGGAAGCGAAAGAGGGAAACCAGAGGTGCAGAATCCACCTGAGGCCACACTGAAGATGGAGGATCATGCTGCGAAGCTGCAGATGTCTTAGAGCCCAGAAACACGGAGCCGGAGCTGAGAGCTGGGCAGAGATCCTTTGGACAGACGCTTTGTGACAGAGTTGCACTATGGTAGGACATGATCCATGTACTTTGGGATGGGCTCATAAATGAAGCAGCGAAGCCAGTGCTTAAAACACTGCATCCTGTGCTGCGACTCTCGGGCATCAGAATGGAAGAGCTGTCGCCCTGGGTCGGGATCTCACTTGGGAAAGGGTCATGAAAGACTTTTCCTCTCGTGAGAGAGAGGACTTCATGAAAAGGCAGAGAGATGGTTCCTACCCTAAAACTGGTCAGAAATACCAACTTGCCTGTTTTTTCCCCTTTGTCTCCTGGAGGAAAAAAGGGAATATGAGGTCTGTTGTAAGAAGAAGGAGGGATGGGGGGGAAAGGTTGCCTTTAAAATGATGCTTCTTACATTAAGATCTGATCATGTTAGTTAATAAATAAATCCTTTATATTCTTCACTTGTAGCTTACCTTGTTTTGCCTGTGAAAACCTTTTTTTCCCAGTTTTTTTTCCTCCAGGAGAGGTTGTGGGTGAATCTCTGGCATCCAGCCAGGGTCAAACCACGACAGAAATTGATTGCAATAGTGGGGAGGGAAAGCAACATTAGAAGTTGTTAAGACAATGGACAGAGCAGACAGAGGTATTTCATGACCATGAAAGTCTGCATTAAAGGGTCAGTGGTGAGTGCCCCCGTCTCTCATGTGGGAGACTGGGGATTCAATTCCCACCAGGGAGGCAGTGGTGCCCTTTAACAGTTGGACTCGATGATCCTTGCCAGTCCCTTCCAACTCAGAATAGTCTGCGAATCTGTCTCAGTACTCAAGTAAGGCCAGGTAAGTTATCAGTAAGGATGGTAAGCTCAAAGTAAAGCCAGTAAGTGTTTTCAGTACCAAATGGAGGCCCATCAGTTGACTGCTTCCATCCTTCATTGTCCTGAATGCCTCTAAATGTCCTGTGATACACCACTTTATATCCTTCCATACTTCTGTCACCTTCACAGAAGTGCACATGTGCTCAAGAATTGCCTTCAAAGTGCCCCGAGCTTTGGCTGCCACCAGGTCTGTCCCACTGGTGAACCCCAGCCAGCTGACAGCGGGGCACACGAGGATCCCCCTTTTATCCTGTCCCATGTGTTGTGGCTGTGAGACAGGTAACAGCAAACTGATACCAGAGCTCCAGGGCACCCCACAGCCTCTCCTGCTTATTTGTTGGGATTTTTTTTTCCAGGTCAGCATTGGTTGCTACCTCTACAAAGCACTTGCCCATTGCAAAAAAAGCAGTATGTTTCTCGTAGACTCCAGACTGTAGCTCAGGAGGCAGTGGAAGTCTACTATGACTTTTCTTAGAAAGAAATTGGGTATAACAAGTCAGGTCCTAGGTCCGGACTCAGGAGCTCCACACCCTGTCCGATATAAGACTTCCCACAGTAGTGCAGTATTGTCTTAATTTTACTTAATTGTATTAAGTATTTGGACATTACAAGCTACAAAAGGTCTATATATACATGTACAGGAAACGTGACCACATTTGACATATCCATATCCATATCCATATCAAGCCTGACCTTANATATACATGTACAGGAAACGTGACCACACTTAACATATCCACATTTGAAAAGCTTATCCATTCACAACAAACATTAAGGCAATAATTGACATTCCTTCTGACTAGCAATTATTGATGAGGAATCACAATACAACTCAGAACTGTGTCTTTCCCACAATGCTGTCTCCCCAACATAAACCACGGTGAGCCTGACCTTGCATAATTCCCCTCTTTCTACAAACATGCAGAGTTCACTGGCATGGTAAATGAATCTTAGAGAGGACTCAGTCAGAGGGTAGACATTACTCTAGAAAGAACAGTTTTCTTGTTTCCACCGGTGTACCAAATGACATCTTTCCATTTGCCAAATATCTGCTTTCTCAGGTTAAATTGACCCACTGATCTTGGGGTGTAACACCTATCTGAAGAGAGCAGAACTGGTTATCCCAAAAGGATGAATGCATCATCACAAACCGTCACTGTATCACTACCATATCCACTTAGCCTATTGCTGCCACAGCCTCAAAAAATTAATGAGTTCTCTGGGGAATATAGAGACAATGCTCAAAGCAAAAGAAGCTGCTGCCAATACTGTTTTCCTCTTCCCTAGACACCACTTCAAATCAAAACAGAAGAGCAGCTTTTGCCTCTCAGCTGAGTATCAGGATCCTTTCAGACAGAAAAACATACCCGTGGCCAACGTAGACAGGCCCTGAAATTTCCCAGCTTGCCAGCCAATATTACATAGTCTGACTTTGCTCCCTCTGCCACCTAGGGGATATCTGCCATGAAAATCCAGAATGAAGAGAAACTAAGCTTCACTTTGGCATAACTTCTGAAGTTATCTTGACCGAAATCTTGTAAAGGTGCTAAACTTTGCTTAGAAATTACAACCTACATGGAGCTAAAAGGGGCGCTTACTTTCCCCAGCTCCAGCACTGACTTGATTTTTCATTTTTTTCTGTGCAGTAGTTAACAACACACTCACAGGTATAACATGGCATATACACAGAAACACAGGTCATAAAAATCATTTATGCAAGACCCCTTCTTTAAGGGAATATCTCACATTAAAATGAATATCAGCTGCCAGGGCCCTGCTCCTGCATCTTACTCTTTAAATGAGAAAGGAGCAGGGGCAGAGAGGGACAGGAACAATTAGTCTCTCATCCTTTCCAGCTCTTGGTTTTCATGGCATCACTGCACAGAAAAGAGAAACTTCTTTTGCCTTCCAAACTCTCTTCCCCAAAAAACACTCCCCACATTAACCAGTGTCACTGCAAAACAGTCTGCCAGAAAAAGGTTTTGAAATCCTCAAACAAAATGTGTTAAGCATTCAGAATTATCATCAATTAACAAACAGCTCCAGAATAATGCAATGAGGGATTAGCACAGCAGAGGAGCTGTGAAATTTACACTGATCTAAGGTCAGAGACCAGTTCTTGAAAAACAGGGCAAAAAATTTCTCTAGGATGAAGGAACACCACCATGCAAATCACTATGACTAGCAAGCAAGGCTTTATCTGGCCTAACATATTAGTAGGATCTCAGATTTCTGCTCATCTCTACCTCTGGTTAACTTATGAAGCAGCAGCTCCTAAAATCATGCAGCAACCAAAGAAGAAACCTGGCAATCACAACCAGGTAAATGCAATGCTTAAGTTCAATATTCCAGGAAACAGGCCTAAACCCGGCTGTTCAGATTAATGTGGCATTTTCCAGGACCGGTACATCAAGTATTTCTAAATACCTGCTGTGTTCTCAGAATCAGAATGATGTCCATAGCAATCAGTGGCAAAAGAGTGAAAAAACAGAGACAAATTACTTTCATGTATCCTGTAGTGGTGGCCATCAGCTAATTTCAGGCCATGATGAAGTCCCTTAGAAAAAAGGGAATCTATCTCTTCTGGGGAAAAGCTGCTTTTTTCACACTTGGAAAATATCAATATAAATCAGAATCTGCTGATTTATAAGACAAAGAGAGCAGTTTGTACTTCCCTTGTCTGAAACATTTGTGGCAGAAGGATACTCAGCTCTTTCTGAGAAGTACATAGCTTAAGGAACTGGTACTTGCACTGGAGAGCTGATGGACACAGATGGATAAGGTAAAAAGCCAGACGTAGAGTAGCAGAGATTGGTGTCAAATGGAAAAAAAGCCAAAAGGCTTGTAGAGACAGCTGTATTCCAAACTGGAATAAATATCTGGTTTCAAGGACAGTAAATTTGCTTAGAGATCTACTCTCAATTTCTACTTCTGCTCAGCATCAACAACCAAGGGAGTAAGCCAGATGCCTTAATAAAGCAAATTCCCAAATGACAGCAGACACTATTCCAGCAAGCTTTGGACTGCCTCTTCTTCCCAAAGTAATCAGCAGTTGCATATGCACAGCTTTACAAATCCCAGGCCACCAGACAAATGCCAGTAGGCTGTGACAGAACACAGAGTTAGCGTTAGCAGAACTCCTAAGCAAGCTTGCCAAGCAGAAGAAAATCTTTTTCTAAAACTTGGATACGCAGACAATAGGCTCTTCTGTCCAAACAATGGAACCAGCACCATGCCTGAATCAGTATCTTAGCCATGGTACAATTTTTTGGGTTAAAAATCCCCTTTATTAAAATTAATAAATTTAAAATCATGGCAAGGACTAACACAAAGCCACAGTTCCCAATTTAGACTAATGCAAACTAATATAATGTCATCTAATTAACTGAAGGACAACAGACTGAAAACTGATGTTCTGAGCTGCAAATAAAACATTGTTGCTTAATCACTGCTTCTCTCATCACTACGTAACTTTAAAGAACTAAATCTCAATTTGTGATCTGCTGCTTGCTGGCAACACAGAACTGTGGCAAACAGTCAAAACTACATTCAAGGTCTAGTGTTTCCTGTTTCCAGTCAGAAATCTGAGGGGTTTGGGTGTCAAAGGGCACATTGGAAGTTTAAAGGAATTGTGTTTTTTTCCTAAAAAACATTCAAGACATACACTGCTGTACATGATGCATAAAGCTCAAAAGAGAGAAAAGAGCAAATGGCAGGGCCTTCTTCAGGGAGAAAATATATAATTAAGAAATTAGAGATATATTAGAAAATGTACATAGCATAGAAAATGTTACACATGTTTGCAGTAATTTACCTCAAAGAACAGAGTACCATCTGAAAACATGGTTTAAGACAATAAATAACAGGCTAAAATAAACACTGCATTGGGGGCCTCAGCTCCTTGTGTTTGTCAGTGCAAGTCAGGCATCATGTAAATATGAGAGAAGTCCTCCTCTAATTTAAAAAGAAGCGTTAACTTTTTAAATTATGTGACCAAACAGGTTCTGAAGTGCAGAAGCAATCCTCAGCAGAATAAAATAACCATTACATGCTTTTTAGTCAAAGAATTGGTTACAATAGGTCTTGAAGCGCCCAGCAGTTTCATATCAAAGTAGTCACATCTGCAGTTTCACAGAAATTATCACTTCTGTGCCAACATTTCATCTTATGAATGTTTGCAGGCTCTGATTTCCATGTTTGGAAGAGGACTGAAACAAGCCAATTACTTAAATTATTCCACCTCTCTGGCTTGCTATTCTCAGTCTTAAGGAGCAAAGGCTTCCATCAGCATAATGGAATGGTGGCAGCGATCTCCACTGGGAAGGGAGGCTCTGCTCCTAAAGGAGACAGCTACAGACAAGCCCTAGGCTGGTAACATACACTGCAATTGATACTGAAAATGAGGGAACAGATGCTGTTGGAGTACCAAGTGGAAGGCATTCTGGAAAAGAAAAAAACCCAAATCTAGCTACACTCAAGCAGTCAAGGTACAGGAAGAAAGCAGAAAGTCGTTCTTACTAGAAGTAAAAAGGACTTTGCAGAACCATCAGAAAAAAATGCACTGCCTGATGAATAAAATGGAGTCCCATTCCCAGAAGTACTAGATGTTGCTAGAAAAAAAAAAAAGGCAGCATAATTTATTTACCTGTATTATAAAAAGCAAACAAAAAAACCAGTCCTCAGAAAACATTCAGGCAAGTGTAATTCAGTGAACTGACAGTAAATTCAAAAGTGGTATCACATATCCAAGGGAAGGCTTCGAATAACATCTCTGGTAAAACAATTACTCTCTTAGGGAGGCTGAATCAAGATGCCTAGCTCTAAGTGTCCTGGCCTAAACATTATGACCTAAATCTTGCGAGAGAAAAACAAAACCTCAAGCCCATACAGATTCTCACTACTATTAGCAGGCCTGCAATGAACTGCCTTCCTTACTGTTTTATGGGAGTATATGCCGGTATGTTAAACAGGCCAAACTTTGGTCGAGCCCAAGTTGCCAGTATGAGCTGCAAAATTATATTATTTCTTGAGGAACACATGCAATGCATCCAGGGAGATCCAGTGGCCTGCCTTTTAAGTACGTAGCCTCTCAATAGAGAATTGCGAGGTCTCCAGAGCAGCTGTGTGGAAAATCTGCTCTATGTGTTGTCACCACAGCTGCCCAGGAAAACTGTCAACCCACAACCCATGAACTGCTTGTCACAAACCAATTTTCAGAGATCACCTGGTATCAGTGAGTGGGTTCAACAGACTTTTCTGCTTCCTTGTACTTCTCTCAGCCAAAGAAGAAACTTCTCAAGTACTCTTCTCCCATCCCCTTAATATTCACTTAACAACTGTCATTCTACACAAGTGAAAGAAAGCTCTCTGGTCCTGGCGAGCTGGTGGGAGGCAGGAATGGGGCTACACAAAGGTAACTGTTCAATTACCGTTTTTAATCCTGCCTTCCAAAAGGACACAAAGCTTCTCGTATCACAGTGGAGCCTTCCCCTTACCTTGCATCCATAAAGCGGTCACCTCCACCTAAAAAGGTCTGCAATGCTGTTGGCTGCTAAAAATCTGCCATTGAAACAGCAGGAAGAGAAACAAGGTAGTAATTGGAATGACCTGCTTTTACAGACTGCAAGTCATCCATTATGAAAATGGTTATTATTTATAGTAACGGAGAGTTAAAATTCAGAACAAATACCCTCAACTGAAGAAAATTCTGAGTTTCCATCCCCCCCAAAGTTTTGGTTATTCAATGACATCCAAAATCGTTCTCTGCACACTTACACTTACAAACTACCACCATTTGTATTTCCTAACAAACTCTAAGACACTTTTAGAGGATCAGATCAGTGATGTTACAAACAGAATATGGTCTGCCACTGAAGGGGAGTATCAACTATCTACAGGGAAAAAGGAAATGTTTCTCTCAGGTCATACGGCACAAGAATCATTATTTTCTGTGGAATTAGAGAAAAAATGAGATGCAACCTCATTTTCAAAGTAAGGTGTACATTGATCCAAATGTAATGTCATGTAAATTCATCTAAGCCACCCCTGCTAAGTAGTGAAAGCAGAAAAGAATTAAACTATCCATGAAATAGTAACATAAGTAGTATACTGTATCTTAAGCAATGAAAGAAAGTATGCACAAACTTAGTAAATACAAATGGTCCTGTCCAGTCTTTATGGATGTGAAAGTTTCAAGTTTCTACTTACAAGAACATCAGAAACAATACAGGTAGGTTATTAAAAAAAAAATTAATAACTGAATGTGAATGAAACATCCCAAATTATAGCTCCTCAATAAAAGCATTCATTTAGAAATGATTTTCTATTTAAATTTAAGTAAAATCACAATTTTGTCTCACAAGCCAGGACTGAATTTATTATAATACATCATTTGACTCTCCTGTGCAATGGCTTCATAGGCTGATGTGGTCCCACAGCGCAAATAACTGTCAATTACTTCAGAGTTTGACATGAGAAGCACAACTGATGCCTTGCATACTACAAAGTAAATCTATACTGATTACTATTTTATACTTTACTGACTTAAGTTCAAGGACTAGTGCAATTCTTACTCCAACTTTCAACATCTAATTCTTAATGGCACATAATGTGAGTTATCTTTACCTGTTTCCCTTGCATTTGAGTAAAGGTATATATGTCTCCAGACTCACAGAACTCATGGGATGTAGGGACACTGAGATTTCTAGGTACAATTCTGATTACATTAAACATATATTTCAAGAAGTAACAAATGTCTATCACTTCTGCAGCAGTAACACATAATACATCATTACCTGAAGAAACAGCTGTAAATACAAAGTTTTCACAGAATCATAGTGTATGCCAAGTTGGAAGTGACCCACAAGGATCACGGAGTCCAACTACTGGCCCTGCACAGAACCACCCCCAAGAATCACACCATGTGCGTCTTCCAAATGCCTCTTGAGCTATGTCAGGGCTGGTGCTGTGAACACTTCCCTGGGGAGCCTAATCCTGTGCCCAACCACCCTCTGGTTGAAGAGCCTTCTTTTAATACCCAACCTAAACCTCCTCTGAGGCAACTTCAAGCCATTCCCTTGGGTCCTATCACCGGTCACCACCGAGAACAGATCCGTGTCTATTCTTCTACACAGAAAGTATTCTGTTCACTACATGTGTACAGAACAAACCAAGGAGTGGACATCTAAGAGGATATTTAACTTCTCATATTGGGTTCTCAGATGAAAATGTGTATCTTTGCCGAAGTACATGTACTTTGAAGACCTTTGTGCTCGTTACATTTCTACTTGTGTTGTTACTGGGCTCCTTTTATTGTTTTACTCTCCTTTAAGTTTAGGTTTGATTTCACTGACTTGTGCAATAGTAATTTCCATCTAAGAATCTGTCTACACAGAGCTACCTACCAGAATAGATATTCTAACCTTCGAGGGATACACATTTCCTGTTGACAGCCTGTTTTGGTAAGAGGCATGCACGTATGGAAAATAAGCTTGGTACACTCATGTCAGCAAATTTCCATATGCAAATTAGCCCTCATTTTCCCAACAAAATACAACCATCTCCTTCGTCTCTCAGAGTAGGAAACAGAAGACATAAATGAGGTTACTCTACCTCTGAAAGGGAAATATCCAGAGCCACTGGACTTGTCCACTAAAATATCTACTGATTCCCCCCACTCCAAGCAGTGACCAATCATTTATCTGCCAAGGACAGTGTTGTTCTTATATTTAACACTAGGATCACAATTGTGCAATATATTTCAAGGCGTCATATGCAGCTTTAGTGTCCAAGCCTCCTAACTCTTAACCCATTCCCCACTGACAGGTCCCTATATCACAAAAGCCCTCAGTGATTACAACAGATTTTGCAAGGGTATGGACATCACTCATATGAGATATTTTGCATATTTCATTACATCAAGGGCTTCATGACCTGTGTCAACTGCAGATTTCAAAAAGCCTTCTGAAAATGAACTTATGTCTTTGGAACACACAGCTTTGAAATGGAGACTCCTTTGGAACTAGCAGTTTGAGTTATGCTGTAAAGCCTACACCATTCATTTTCTCAGTTTACTAGCAGTTCTAGAAGCAAAGTCGTTCAGAACTCATGGGTGCAGATCTCAGATTCACCAGGATAAATAAAATTACTTTCTCTAATGCAAAGGGATTCAATTTACATGCACTAGCAAATAAAAACCAGTTACTCCATAGTCATATTAATGTAACTGAACAGGAACAAATGTATCTACACAGGTTCTGAAAGCAGTCTTTAGCCCACTGTTCATTTTCTTCAGTGCAATAACTTCTTATAAAGTCAAGGGCATCTAGTCCTCCTTAAGACTTACAATTTCAGACTAGACTATGGTGCCATCTTATGCTGTCAGTGTCTGCCAGGAACTCTGGAGCTCTATCCTCCATCAGCTTCTTTAAGAAACGTTCTTATCTTGCACCAAACTGTTGTCTTCAGAGTCCTGAGTGCTCATCAACACTTTTAATGAAACACGATCTGCGGACAAACGAGTGGTTGAACAATTCTAGTGATGTATGGCTTACAACATTTGAATGATTTTTTAAAAAGCAGTGCAATTAAGACTAGCTGTGTCACAGCTTATGCAGGTTGATGAAGCAGTGTATGCACACAGATAGTATCAGTTTGGATAGTGACATGTTAGCTGGGGCTGTGACAGTGGCCATAACTGGCAAGGAGCAGGTTCTGCGCACTGCAGCAATTAGTAACTTCTCACTGAAGCTTTCAAAACCTGTCTGAAACTGTGGCCCACTCAGAAGCACCAAGTTCACACACACAGCATTATGAAGACAGGTATCATACTAAACAAATGCATGAACATAAGGGATACCACGTGCAGTTTTCACCCATTCTAGCACTCACTGCTATTTGAGCCCAGCCTCAGATATTTAATTATTTTCTAAAAGAATGGTCTAAATGACTTTGTTATATACTAGTCTAAAGGTGTTTAGCTGATGCTAGATAAGGGAGGTCACGATCTCCCTATCACTTAATCGAGTTGCTTATTCCTGAAAGCTGAGTTTTTGTCAAACTTGACAAGAGTTCACTTTAGCAGGTGCAGGTCAGAATTGCAATAAAATTACAGAAGGTTGCACTACCTAGCTGTTACACCCATAAACACTGTGGTTCTGTGATTCTGTGAAAATACAGAATGAAACTGTAGTTATGATACTTAATCACAAAGAAAACAAGAAACAAATTTTTTATGCTAGAGGTCCAACTCTTAAAAATACTAAACATTTTGGGCAGCTACCTGTGGCCTTAAATCAGGGTCACACTTTCCTTCTACTACACCCATCTCCTAGAGCTGCAAACAGGGATTTGAGCTACACACAAATAAATTAGGAAAGGCTGCTCCTGCTCTGAACTGATTAGGAGTCAGGTTACATGCAGCAGGTCACTAATCTTTCCTCCACTAAGAGGAAAGAATATAGAAACTAATAACATACCATTTACTGTCATTCTAGGTGGTCACAAATCAAAACCCTTACAAAACAGGGGCTTGAATCTGCTCTCTAACATGTAGATAATTACTATACCAGCTATTTAAAATGTTGCTTAAAATCACAGAAAAAGTTGGTTCTGTAGGATTAAGGGTGGAGTCTGAAAAGAGCACAAGCTCCATTGTGAGATAAAAAAATGCTGTCACCTTCCAAAGATGATTTCGAAACCATTGCCTGTCTTGCATATCATGGCTCACTCACTATGTGGTAGCACACATATAGCACATGCATACTCTGCATCTCCTCTGGTCCTATTACACTAAAGATGCTTTAGCACAAATCAGCTCTTCAATTCTTAAGTTTCACTTGGATGTTTTGTTTGCAGGAAGTCTCAAATCTTTTCTAAAGTAGAAACACTTTATCTCTGAGAACTAAACTCTATGAGCATCAATTCAAACCAAGAATCCATTCCCTATTGTAGGTTGAATCTTGGGTCACATCAGTCACATTTTGCCGTGAACAACACAGGATAAGAAACAACTGAAAAATAACTGTGAGAGCAAAATTCTCAGTCATGCACCTTTTAAAAAGCTATAAATCAGAAAGCCTTTTCTACAAAAGCCTACAGGGCTCTAAACTTTGCCTCTCCTGTCTTTTGACTTAACATTCCACAGGACAGAGCGATGTGGTTGGGCAAATAACAAGCAGCAAAACTTAGGAAAACTCCCTGACTTTTGGCAACAGTTGGTTTGTGGGCAATTGCAAGGTAAACCCAAGCAAGTAGAATTCTTCAATGAAGTTTGTTAGGCAAATTGATTCATGTTATTCTTGAAGAAGAAATTTCCTAGTTGTACGTTAGGTTCACGCCTTTCATTGAACAAACTTAACTTCCCTATCGCATCACTTCTGTTGACCAGCCCAGAACAAACCTACATGGCTGATTGTTTTAGAAAGAGACAGAAAATCAGAACAGAGGGGGGTTTTCTGCTGTGCTTCAAATCAGCGTAACTGCTCCTGCTGCAGAAACATACTGAGTAAAGCTGATACTGGAAAGTACCCTGCTACATAAGGGAATTTTGAGATCCAGAAAACAAAATAAATGCTTGTAAAAAAACCTCATCTTTTACTCCCCCTGTGCTTTTTTTTTTTTTTTTTAAGAATAAATGACATAACAGAAAGCAGCTCTTCTGTTTCAAACCAGTTTAGGTACTTAAAAACTGTACGTGTTTATTTGCTTTTGCTCTTTGTACTTTAACAACGTTAATGCATGATATAATTGTTCACGTTTGCATTCTTTTTGTGTACTCTGCCATTTATCACACAAAAATGTTACTAAATTGATGGTCTTGCTCTTTAAAGGCTCTTGTTCCAGTTTTAGATGCGTAACATCCAGTTGCAACTCTGTCTGCTGTGGAGTGACAAACATTATAAATTTTAGCCTTCAGACCAAAATAACGCTGAATAAGGAGGAAAAAAAATCCCCCTAAACCAATGACAAAATGCTACAAGGAATAATGCCTGTTGCAATATAACAAAATAAAACAAGCAAGTGTGATATGTTTGTCTTTCTGCAAATACCTATTGAAAATGCTTGAATTCGCTATTTGCAAATGTAAATTAAGAGTTCTAGCGTTCATTTTATTCACATTGAAGTCAACTGGCTAAATTTTCTCTCTCAACGGGCACGCACTGAATAATCCTTGGCTTCAGATATTTAACCTTAATTCAAATACATTAATGAAAATATTGGGAAAATCACTACCTTATGCTACTCCAAAGCAATAAACTGAAAATGTAGGGCAAACAGTGAGAAAACTAACTTCAGATAGTCCACACAGTAAAAGTCAGCACTCTGTCGTATTCCACCCAACTTCTGCTGAAATCAACATGAGCTCTAGGTCTGTCCAAGATTCCATACAACAAAAGTCAGCATCTCAAACTGGCTAACACTGTGATCAAACAAAAAAACCCGCTTCCTCAGTATATACAACACTTCTGAAATAAAAAAAGAGGGTAACGCAGCTGCGTTTCTTCTGAATCCAGAAACACAGAATCTGACCAACAGCTGTAAGTCTTTGCCAATCAGGCGGCAGCCTGTGGATCTGTATCCGAACCTTGGCAACTTTCTAGACAACGCTGCAATATAAAGGCTTAACCTACAAAATGTCTTTTTACATCTCTAACACAGCATAACAATCACAGTCTTACTAAAATCTAATTGCGTAACAAGATAAACGTACCTAAAGTTTGAAGAAAATCATCTTAATTGCAAATAAGCTCACAGAGCACACGTAAATTATCTTCGGTTCCACCCGTAACTCCACCAAAATCCAGCTGCACTTTCTTACCTAGGCGGGCAGCTCTCCTGCTCTCAGCACTGCCATCTAGTAGAAAGCGGTGCCGTGCCAGGGGCTGCTCGGAACATCAGCTCCCAGGCAGCAGCATTCCCGGAAAGCATCGCAAAGCTGTTGCTGCTGCTGCTAAAATTTTAACTGCACCCGCTAGTTAACTAGCGGCTGTGCCGGTTCGAAAGCTGCCTCCCCGCATCTCCCACCGCTTCCCAAGCGAGATCCGCTAAGCGCATACACCGGCGTCTGCTCCGCGTATCTTGGCGTTCTTTGGCGGGGGAAACCGGGGAAAATGCACAGCCCCGGGCACTTCGCTCCCGCGCCCGGGGCCCTGCGCCCGGCGGGACCGGAGCGGGCTCCCCAGAGGTGTGAGCGGGCCCGGGGCACCCGGG
>WEKX01016687.1:1292-106850 GCA_013390025.1 Pitta sordida | reverse complement strand
GAGCCCCCGGCCCCGCTGCACCGCACCGGCGCTCTCGCCGCTGGAGGCCTCCCGCTCACTCCCCTCCCCTCCCCTTCCCTGCCGGTGCCGAGCGCCAGCCCACCTCAGCCCGCTGCGGGGCCGCCCCCCGCCCGAAACCGTTTAACTTGCTCCGAGCCTCCCTTCCAAGCCCCCTCACCAGCCCTTCCGTATCCCCAGTGCTGCAGCTGGTGCCGGTGCTACGAAGCGCCCCTCAGCTTCGGGAAGTTCTTCAGCGCCGGAGAGAGCCGAGGGGGTTACACTGCCCCACGTACAAGCCCCCCTCCCGCCACTGACACACACCGGGCTCGCCCCCAAGGACCTCGGCGGACACGTAGGGACAGACCCCCCCACAGCGCCGGGGGCACCGAAGCCTCCGCCCGGCGCTCTCGCCAGGCAAGGTGGCTGCCACCGCTCAGTGCGTGTGTGCCGAGGGGGGGACAGGTAACGAGCGGCAGGAAAGAGCCACTTTGCCCCCCACCCCCGCCCTCACCCGGCGGGAAGGTGTGTAGTTCAAAACCGCTTCAGCCTCCCCCCCCCGTCTCTGCAGATGCCCCAGGGAAGGGCTGCGAGGCTGGCAGCGACAACAGCCGCCCCCTCCCCCGGGAAAGCTGTTCTCCCTCCTTGTGGCTGGCTCGCCTTCTTTCCAGCTCGGCCGCTTGACTGACAGGGAGCCTTCCAGCGGCCGCCCACGCGCGCTCCCGTTTCCCCTCAGCCGGAGAGGGAGATGGCGAAGCAGAAAGCATGAATGAAACAGGCAGGCAGCGAGCGGGAGCAGCCGGCACAGCCCTCGGCAGGCCCAGAGTCGCTGCCGCCGCGATGTCCCGGGGGCGAGGGCACGGCAGGGTGTGCGGGTGGGTGTGCGGGAGGGCTGGGGGCAGCGCCGGGGAGCCCCCGGCCCCGCTGCGGTTCCTGAGCGGCGCCCCCAGCCCCGCTTCTCAGAGGGAGCAGAGGGGCCCTTGGAAGACGCTGCAGTGCCGCCTCTGGCATTTGTTCCCTCGGGGCAAGAGGTGGATGGTTGATGCCTTCTCAAACCCGAGCCGTGACTGTGACCTTATGTGTAGGCGGCTGTCCGGTTCCTCTCCTATAAACCCACTTTGCTCTACCAAAAGCAACCCATTTGATACTGATAAAGCCCAGCACCTAACAGCTGCGCTAGGGCTCTTGTCCAGAAGTAATAGGAGGGAGGAATAGATCTCAAAGATTGCTTCAAGACCACATGCTTTATTCAGTGATTAGTTGGTACTGTGAGGTAGCCTTTTAATCCTTCTTTTTTCCTACGGTCAGTTGTCCCAAAATTGATGGTGACTTTTTAAACACATATTTCACTCTCTGGCTGGAGATTAGAGGTTTTCTCTGTGCTTTGACATAAGTATTGCTGAGTTTACTTTGTAGCGTTAGTTTTAGTAGCTTAACTTACTGAAGAGGCAAAGGATTAAATGTTCAGGTAATGGGGGCCTAATAAGTCGGTGAAATTGCCTTAGTATCCATTCACTAAAGGTCAGTAATTCATTAGAGTTAATTAGGATTTTATGTATTTTCTTCATTTTATCTATTGGAATCCTTGATTAGAAAACCCAGTAGTATTTATCTATTTAGATTTAATAAAATTTAAATTGAATGGGACATTTTCTACTTCTGAATATGCATGGAATATTTTGTTATATGCTGTTAGATACATTGCATGCTGCACTTGAAAAGCTGCATTTGCAGTTACATAATCAATAAACATGGGATTTTGTCCCATGAATCTAGAATCAGATTCTGAGCTGCTTTAAATCAGTATGCCTCCACAGATTTAATGCCTGCCAGAAAATTTATATCTGCTGAAAATTTAGCCTCTGAATTTAAAAAGGCTGTTTTTTATTCATATGATGAGAAGCGTCTAAGTAACTTTATTTTTTTAAATTGCGCATTCCTGAAAACTGAGCGCACAATAAAAGATTGTCGGGTCTTTTGCTATAGAATAGTAACATTATAATTTAGATAGGTCAGTGCAGTTCTTTGTGTATTTGTTTTATAAGGTTCTTTTGTTTGTGCGAATAGTTCAACATGACTCACCTACAGTACATATCACTGCCACGGCTGTTGTAAACCTTCTTCTGAGTCAGAGAATGACTTTATGACCCAGAATTCTGGCAGTGAGTACTATCCTAGTGATTTTCCCAATTAAGAGAGAACTGTGAGTTGGTATCAGTGCAGGGTGAGTCAGAGTTTGATGCAAGAGGCAAAAACTAGACTCATCAGTTACTACTGGACTAGCTCAGGATCCTCTTGCCTTCCAAAAGTCAGTGTCATGAAAACCTGGAATGAGCTTGTAATGGGATCTCTTTTCAGAGCTCAGAAAGACTGCAGTGGACTGAAGAATTATTTCTCCTTGGTCTCAAATGGTCCATGATCCCAGTTACTGTATCAGCCATCTATTGCTCATTGCTGGGGGGTGCATGGAGTGTGGGGCCAGCAGCAGCACAGAGCTGAGACAGCAGGGCTTCTCTGATTTATTCTGAGAAACCATATTTTTCCTTGGGCTTACCAAAGTGCAAGAGGTATTACGAATATGTGTTGTCACATGGTTCTCTATAATTTTTTTCCCGAAAAACACCCCAAATCTGCCTGAATTTTGAATAACAAAATTTGGGTACTCTGTACTCTGCCAACTGCTTGCTGCAGAGAACATGTTGAAATAGGTCAACCAGCTACTCTATTAAAAGTATGTCAGAAGAAAAGGGGCCATCATTTGGGACTGGGTATATAGCTGAGCCATTAGGGCATGGTGGGTTTGAATTAGACTCAGTGACCAGTGGGTTTATTGCCAGTTATGCCCAGGACTTCAGTGTCAACTCTGGCAGGAACTCTCTGCTAGGCAGGCAGGGGTTGCTGACTTAGGGTTACAGCTGGGATCAGGGCTGGATGTTGGGTGAAGCACAGATGATGAGCTGAGTTTGAAGTACGTGGTATTCAGAAGGTGCTGCCTAAATAATTTTGGGACACCCACTACTATGGTTGTAGAGCAGAGTTTATAGGTGAACTTTGTATAAAAGTTTGATCTCACTTAGAGCGAAGAACTTAAAACAAGCTGCATCTGAGCCAGCTGTTAAGGATCCAGGATAAGGGTTATGATAGGAATTCAGCTAGGAATTCATAACATTTGAAGCTGATATACTGCTGTATTTTTGTCCTTGTTGATGGTTTATGCCCATTTGATTTCATGGTCCGGGAAGTCTTTGGTAATCTAATCCATCTAGTTTCTAAATGACTTTGGGTTTTATTTCCCATTTGACCTTGGTTGACCTGCCGTGAAGCAGCTCTATTGAGAAGGACCTGGGGCCCGTGGTGGACAACAAAGTGTCCGTGAGCCAACAGTGAGCCTTTTCAGGATCCCGCAGTGCCTTAGGAGGTCATGGTGGTGGGGGGAGTGTGATCCTGCCTTTCTACTCAGCCCTGGTGAGGCCTCACCTGTAGTACTGTGTCCAGTTCTGGGCTCCTCAGCACAAGGGAGGCACGGAGCTCTTGGAATAGGTCCAGTGGAGGGCAACAGATGAGGGGACTGGAGCATCTCTCTTACAAAGAGAGCCTGAGGGAGCTGGGCCTGTTCAGCCTTGAGAAGAGACAAGTGAGAGGGGACCTCATCAACGTACAAAAGTATCTGGAGGGAGGGTGCTGAGAGGATGGACCAGGCTTTTCCCAGTGGTGCTAAGCACTAGGATAGGAGGCAGAGGGCAGAAACTGATGCACAGGAAGTTCCACCAGAACACAAGAAAGAACTTCTTTACTGTGCAGCAACCATGCACTGGAACACATTGCCCAGAGAGCTTGTGGAGTCTCTCCCACTGGAGATACATATATAATAACTGTCTGGATGCAATCCTGTGCCATGTGATCTAGGATGACCCTGCTTGAGCAGAGAGGTTGAATCATATGATCCGCTGTCGTCCTTTCCAACCTGACCCATTTGGGGATTTTATGGTTCTGTGACCTTCCATTTGCTTGCAGCAAAGAGCAATGAGGCCCTCACAACATGCTTTTTTTCTGTGAAATGCCTGTTAGTAGATGCGGGATGTGGGTTGAGACTGCTCTCTGGGACTGTCTTTGATACAGGTTATATATATGTATACATGTTTCTAAACTTCAAGTTCATAAATGCAAAACCAGCCTTCTGGAGGTAAAGTCAGAGAAGTTTTTAGTTTTATGACAAGATAGACACAGTGAGATCAAAATGTTACCTGGGGTGCAATGGTGAGGTTGTTTCTTTCCCCTGTATTTCATCTGCAGCAGAAGAGTTGACCTGCACTAGCAACCATGACTTAATAGCGGCTCAGTTCTTCTCAGACAGAAGAACAAACCTTGTGGAACAGGTACTATTATGAGTAATCTTTGTGGGGTTTTTTGAGGATCTGTGACTGAGAGAGCAGGAGCAACTTGCTGGAGCAAAAGCCCTCTCCAAACACCCAGGTGACACCTGCAGAAGACCTCTGAGCTGTTCAGCTGTAGTGTTCATGTTTCGTGTTGCCATCCAGCTGCTCTTTTTAAAAAGAGAAGAAGGACTCATTGACAAGACAGCAGATAAGGCACCACAGTCCCTAGTGAATTTGCATGGTCCGGGGGGAAAGTAGCATAGTTAATAAATAATAAGTAACAGTTAATAAATAATGCAGCAGCTTTGGGCCCCAATCCTGAATAGCGCAGTTCTTGCAAATTAATCACATCTTCTGTAATTATCTGGCCATGTTGATACATATGGGCCACTTTTTTTTTTCTTTTCCCCTCACTTGCAGTGTAAGGAAAGGATTCATACTGCTTCCAGTGGAAAGAGTACAGTGGAACCTGGCAGGCTTTTAAGTTTCTTTTCATTCTCTTAGTTACTTCAGCCTATATCTTCTCTTCAACTGGACAGATCTCATGCAGAGATGGTGGAATGAGCCCAAGAATGGGCTTACCAAAGACAAATCATAACTAACTGGTCTCATTGTCTTGTATGATGAAAAGTTTAGTCCATGGAACAAGAGGAAAGCTGTAGATGTTGTTTACCTTGACATTAGCAAGGCTTTTGACTTAGTCTTCTTTAGCATCCTAATAGACAATTGGGGAAGTATGGAATAATAGGTGAGTTACAAGGTAGGTGAAAAATTGGCTGAGTCCCAGGGCTTGAGGGGTAATGGTCAACAATTTATCTGCTGACTTGTTATTAGTGACATTCTTCTGAGGCTATTGATGTTTAACATCGATATCAATGACATATATCAGGGGACACACTATACCTTCATTTTCCAAATGAAACCACATTGTGGCTGGTGTTCAGAGGAACGTCAAGAAGCTGAGGAGTGGACTGACAGAAACTTCATGATATTCTGAGGCAAATGTAAAATTTTATGCAGACTCTTGTATTTTTGTACTGTGTTTTTTGCATTGATAGAGTAATGTTATGTGACAGTACAAGCTGGAGACTGTCTGTCTAGAGAGCAGCTTTGCAGGACAGGATGTGGGAATCTTGGTGAAGTTGAACTAGAAACAGAAGCACACCCTTACAGCAATGAAGGCCAGCTGCATGCTAGGTTATAGTAGTAAAAGCATATTTGCTATGTTGAGGGAAGTGATCTCCCTGTTCTGTGAGGTACTGCTGCAGAGCAGTTGAGAGTACTGAGGTTTGTTTGTTGCATTTTGGGGGTTGTTTTTATTTGGTTGTGATTTTTTGTGTGGTTTTTTTTATTTGTTAGAGGGTTTTTGTTTGGTGTTTGTTGGGGTTTTTTGTATGTGTGTTTTTGTTTGGTTTGTTTTTTTAAGATCTGGACAGGAGAAGGCAAAGGGAGGATCCCAGTGCTGTCTTCATCTACCTAACAGCAAGTAACAAAGAATCAGACTCCGCACAGCAGAGAGTGACAAGTGCTCTTAAGTTGTAGGAAGACCTGTGTTCTGACAAGATACAAGGAAATTGTGACTATGTTCGCTTTCTCAGTGAGTCTAATTAAAAACTGGCACAGGCTTCCCAGAGATACTGTGTTACCTCCATTTTTGGCGGTACTCAGAGCTCAGCTGGACAATGCCCTGAACAACCTCACTTACCTTCCAGGCTGCTCCCGCTTTTGGTAGGCGTCGGGCCAAATCACCTTCAGGGATTCTATTCTATGAATTTAGAGGGTATCTTTGTAGCCAACCTTTGAAAATAGCACTGTCTGTAACCTGATGTTACAAAAAGGTGAAGGCAAAGAAAAAAGAAGAACTGTGTGAAACAAATGAAGTAAACCAGTTGGGTAGTAAGTACTGAAAAGGGGTTACAATAGAAGCTTTATGGTCAGAAGTTTTAAGAAGAGCTTGTGCACTGGATTCTGGTTAGAGGAGGAAGGAAATGCATGTGAACTGTCTGCAGGAACCAACTTGAGTTGATGTGGAAACATCTTGTTAAACAGGCAGAATGCAGGGAGCTTTGTATGACGTTGCCTCCTTTGTTGATCTCTTTGTTTTGTAGTACCTTCCATGTCTTTCCCTCTGACCACTTTTCCTACAGTATCTGTATCCATGATATAAATCCAGATAGCTTTATTCAAGTGCCACACCACATTTATTTTGGTTAAATACGAAATAAAATCTAGAGGGTTGTTTTCATGCAGTAAACTTGGTAGTAGCATAAGGAAGAAGTGTGACTTAAAATAGCATTTGGGAAATTCATATAGCAAAATGAAAAAACAATATGCAGTGAGTCATGTCCAGTGGTTCTTGCAGCAAAAGAAAGAGGAGCTTCTCTGAGGAACCTAGCCAGGAATAGTTTTACTTCTCTGAAGCTGGAGCTCCCCTCTGGGTACAGCATTTTAGCAGTGCCCACTTGCACTGTAGCAAGGGGGTGTGCTGGCCCCAGGGTAGGGTATCACTTGGTGTTCACAGCAGTCACACTGATGGTAACAGAGATTCCAAACTAACTTCTGCATTTGCGGCACTCAGGGACACTCATGAAGATGAACATTGTTCATCCCAAGTCATAATGTTGTCTTGAGCCTTAGTGGTGCTTAAGCACACTTGTCCTCTAACAGGCTGGGTGTGATGTATCTCTGCACTTAGCTCGTACCACTGGAGGCCAGTAGATCTATTTGTGGGTGCAGAGAATTCTCTGGGTAGAGGTTACTGCAGGACTGAATCACAGACAATCATGCACTGAGGGGCTCTTTACAGGTTAGCAAAGAAATTTTCTAGCTCAGTTAAGTAAGCATGATTTAAAATCTGTTTTGTCTGGCTAGTGAAGACCAAGACCTGCCATTTTACACATGGCTAAAGGCTATATGGAGTATGTGCTAGGGTCATGACAAATGCCACTGACTTTGGGGAGTCTGGTAGAGCAGTTATCCTCTTACCTGCCTGCTATGCAGACTTAGCTTATAAGCTGGTGGCACAGCTGCCCCCAAGCAAAACCAACTGTACTAATGCGGCAGCCTTGCTTTTATGAGCTTTGAAACCATGAAGCCTGATAGAATTGGCCAGGCTGGGTGGAAGCAGTTTGGCCATCTCTATTAAATATAAAACCCAACACACAGCAGAGAGAAGGGGCTCTGATGACACTATTTCAGCTTTGTTGTCATGGTAACCATTATGTCATCAGGATACCATGGTTACTATAATATTCCTTGTATTTCAAATGTGAAAAAAGGCAGAAGGAGGAAAAAAACCCCCAACTTTTCCCAAAGTTGAGAAAGAAATATGTTTATTTTGAATTGAGTAGTCATAAGGAAGGATTAACCAGCAGTTATTTATACGTCATGACAAAGCCCTTTTGAAACCATGAATTCTTTTATTTAGTAATTACTGTTTCTTACTGTTTCTACTGCTGTCCCTGTCACCATATGGTGCATGTCCTGGGGTTTCCCCTCTCTCAGTTTGTGTCACCAGCAGCTATTTTGATAAACGCACATTGCAGAAGGCTAATGTGGTCAGCTTCAAAACTTTGGAAGGATAATTTCTGCTTGAGTTATGAACCTCAATTTGCACAAAAGTCAGAAATTAAAAAAATCCCAAAGTATAAGGTTGCGAGGTTATCTCACTGCAGAGTTTCAAGAAAAGCAAAGGAAATCTTGGCTTGGATGCTTTCAAGATGCCAAAGCATATGGCTCAAAGGAAATCAGAATGGCAGTTTGCTATGCCTTGTTTGAGGACAAAAAGTATACTAATGACAGTGTGCTTTCAGGGGATCATACCTGCAGACCTTTACAGCTACAGCATGGAAGATACCTTTGCTGAAGGAGAGAACAAGTGCTCTGACACTGGGAGAAGGTACAATGTTGAAAATGATCTGATAATGAGAAATGGAAGATCTCTAGACCACCGCATGTAGGAATCTGAGAAGGAACAGAAATAAACAGACAATGCATTTATTTTCAAAAGCAGCTGGTGTTTGTGGGACCTTTGGTAACTGCTCTACTGCTTAAGGAAATCATGGGGTATTCTACCCATCAGGTCCTAGCAGGTAGTTCAAGGCACAATTCACAAATGCAATGCACTTAAAATTTCAAATTCACTTTTTGCAAACCTTGTGATTTCAGGATTACTCAGTTGGTCCAAGGCTGATTTTGAAGTTGTAGGAAAAAGCATTCACAAAATATTAGGTATTAAGATATGATGGGGAAATTTTAAAATAAAAATAGTTTTGTTAGCTTCTGTAATTGCCTGATCTTACGACCCATATTGTTCTTCCTCCATTTTCCCCTGATACTTGTTATTATCAATTAATGTATCATTTTCTAAATTGGATAGTCAAATTCTAAGGCCAAGATTGTAGTTTCTACACCAACACAATAGGACTTACTCATAACCAAGCAGGTTAGCCAGTAAGAAAAAGACTGTTGTGAAAACTTGACTGTGAAGAAATCAATGAGATGTGTACAGTCAACTCAAAAATGTTGACCCTTAATACATGTTAAGCTGCTCAAAGCATTAAAATACCCCAGTTATCAATAGATTCATTTGACCTTTGCAGGGTCCTGTCTGTCCACTTCCAGAATTTCAAAATATTGGCTCTGAATGCATTTTTCTTTCTTGCTCTTGCATATTTTACATACAAATAGTCAAATCGCAGAAGTGTTGGCAAAAACAACAGCAGTCACCAGCCAGACCTTCCAATACACAAAAATTCATAGTTTAGCTTCAGTTGTGATTCCAGGGGGGGAGAAGGGGAGTAAAAACACTGAAAGGAAAGTCTGAAAGGTGACTGCTGGTATAGAGAATATTCTTCGTAACCATAAAAATTTCTATGCCAGCAAACAGCTAGTTGTGTTTCTGGCAAATTCCCTCTCTCTGCATTAAACAATCAGCTGCCCTTCCTTAATGTTCACTGTAGCCTAGCTCATTTTGTACATCTGTTGTAGTCTTGCAAATATTAGTAAACAAGACTTTCATGGCATGCATTGCTGCTAAGCAGCACTGATAGACACTTGAGATAGCTGAAATCTATATAGCTGGCTATGGTTAAAGATTTTAATCTGTTTATCTGTCTGATTTAATATTCCTCTTGTTCCAGAATGAAGAAAATTAATGTCAAAACTCATCCTTGGAAACAGAAGTACAAGCAAGTACATTTGGTCCAAGAGTACCATTAAGAAAAATCTTTTGTAGAAAGTATCTTCTGACTTGAAATCGTCCTACTAAGGTCAGAAATACTTGAAAACATGGGATTTCAGATGATTTATTCAGAAAATATTAATTTCGGTGATACTTCTCAAGCTTTCCACATCTCTGTGGTAAATAAATATCCTCTGCTACTGAAGTTCTTTCATTGCCAGTATACAGCAGCACTTACGGCTGTACAGAGACATGTATATGTATATGTATATGAATAATGGTGATCTTGAGGAATGGCAGGCCAAAATACCAAACCAAGGAAATCAAACTAATTAGGGCCTTAGGAACAATACCTTGAGCAGAGATAAATTGGTATCATATTTCTACAAGATCACCACCATAGACACTAACTTTTTTGTTTTAATAGAATCTTGATGTCTTTAAAAATGCCTTTTAGTATATTGGTAAAAGGTAAGATTTGTCTCTGGTTTAATTAGGTCTCAAGGCATACAATCAGCCGAGAATTTAAATGTATATATCACAGCAGGTAATAGAAAGAAAAGATATACGTCTATCACTTTGCTGAAAATAACTTGATGAAGAAACCAAGGACCTGTATATTCTATGTAGTCCTCAGAAGTTGACATGTGCTCTGCAAGACTGCTTTGTCTGGCACCTGAAGCTGTTGTCGAGCTTTTTCTTTGAATTTTTCTGACTGATATTCGTTCCCAGTCTCGTTGTCACTTAGCATTACTGAACTGCCAGCAGCAGCACCCTCTCTTTCTGCCTGTTGTGTGAAAGCCTAGTTCAGCAGGCAGTGCTCAAAAGTTACTCCAGTCTGTGACATATGAGAGCTTATGAGTTGTTTTCCCTGTTTGAAAAGGAATAAGGAAGAAGGATGGTTAAAAAAACTAAATAGCAATAAACTATATCAAGTAAAAGTTTTCTAGTGCAACTGGCATTTTTCTGCTCCTTTTACAGTAAAGCAATCATCTTTCTAGAATGTTATTTACAAAATATGTGCAGGAACCCACTGTTGATGTCATGACTTCTTAAGGCATACATGTACCTTTAATTCTTAGCCTGTTTTTGTTGTTACACATATTTTCTGTACAAATAACCATAATCTGTATAGCTTGACTTGCTTATAGTACCGAGAGGATGAATATACACTTTCAGGGATACTTGATTTGAGCCTCCTTTACCAAAACTAACTACTTGGAGAAGCTGTCTTTGCAAAGCCTTATTGCTTAGCAGTGCTGTCTGCTATGCAATTTATTACCTCTCTGCATACAAAATATGAATGCTGTTGAAGTTTATATATTGCAAGAAGGATAGAACTTTAATTTTCCGTAATAACCGTTTGAGAAAGAAATAAACAAATTCCATTTCTTAGCGCTTGGGTAAGCATACCAGTTGGTGTGTGTGAAACTCACAGTAGGAGTAATTGACATAGGATACATATGGCACTTCAGCACAGAATTCAGCAAGAGAAACTGAAAGGTCATCTAAACTTAAACTGGAGAGTAAGCTTCATCTTAAGAAAAAAAATTACTTAACTGTGATCAAATGTTATATCACTATATAGAGTGATATAACATCTGTATCCCTACCCTGCATCTATATCCCTACTCTGTGGCTTTATCTTCTTAAAATGAAGCTGAAACAGACTATCACAGGCCTGAGGAGGAGAAGGTAAGAAGTAAATGTGTGTTATTAAAGACGGCAAGTGCACTTACTTGGCGCTGGTGAGGCTGCACCTTGAGTATNTTTCTTCACTGCTGAGCAGTGCTTGCACTGAGCCTTTTCTGCCTCTCAACCCTACTCCTCTAGCAAGAAGACAGAGTGGACAAGAACCTGGGAGGGGGACACAGTCAGGACAGATGATCCCAGCTGACCAGAGTGCCAGCTTACAATATGTCATCAGGCTCAGTATATAAAGATGGGGAAAAAGAAGGAAGGTTCTGAGTGATGGAGTTTGCCTTTCCCAGTACCATCACACCTTATGGAGCCCATAAGGGGCAAGGTGAATCAATTCCTTGTTTTGCTTTGCTCACTCACATAGTTTTTCTTTACCTGAAAAACTGTCTTTTTCTTAACCTATGAGTTCTCTTACTTTAGTCTTCTGGTTCTGTCTCATGAGTGTCTAGTTGTGGGTTGGAGTTGAACCACGACACTGGTGTTCATATGACTTATGACTATGTGGGGTCAGGTAAAGAGTGTTCAAAGAAAAGTGGCTAAGATTGTGGTACTGAAGAGAGCAAGAATGTGATTTTTCTTTTCTCCTCCATTCTTTCATATTGTCTTTCTAAGCATTCTGTGTAAAATATATGCAGAGATAGTATTCAGAACAAACTGGACTATTGCTCTGTTCCTAAATGTCAATAGTTACATTTAATGTTACATTTAATATCTTTTATATAAAATAACATGATCAGAACAAAGTAATAAACAAGTTTGAATCTGTGACTACTGGTCATTAGGGCCTATTGCTAAGCACTACCTTGTCGGGGAAATGGAGCATGGCTAGTTGAAAGTGGGCTTTTGAAAATGGTTCTAGTTTTACCTGGCTTGTTAACACCCAGCTGGTAGCTCAGTACTGTAGGAGAAAAGGGAGGGATTAATTTCTGCACTGTATCTCTTAACTATTACTTGATGAAAAACGTCTCCCTCTGGCTGGAGTGGTCACAGGGACAAGCTGCAGACTGTGTCTCTGGAGATGTAGGTTGACTTTCCTGTAGTGCCACCCAATGCCTATGAAGACTTAGATAAATGACAAAGACTGCTTATGACTCAGTGTGCTCTCAGGCTTCACCAGAGATAGCCTCAGGCACTGCATCTTCACTGAGAGCAGAGTGGATGGTATATGAGGGAATGAAAAGGCCTTACAGCCTAGCAACTCCGCCTCCTTCCTGGTCTGGAGGGTCAAGATAGGACACGGTGGCAAGGCTGCAGGACTGTTTGTATAGTAGTGTCACTGAAGATTCAAATACATCAGCAATTCTGGCTGAAGTAATCAGAAAATTCCTTCTAAACTTAATGATAGGTCAAAACTATTGAGTCCTGGAGTTTCTTGAATTCTTCAGAGCTTACTTTTCTTTGAACTTTTGTAATTTATTTAAATGGCATGGCTGTGCACAAAACTGCCTCGCTGGCTCCTTAACCTCTTGCCCCCAGGCTTAACTTCAAAGGGGCTATTTTGAAATCATACCTGCATATATTTGACTTGATATATAAAACAAATATGCTGAAAGGTCACACTCATCCATGGCATAAGGCAGAGCAATTCTTTTTGAAGCTGATGCAAGTTATGTCTGCTTATATCCAGAGTCTTAAAAGGCCTAAAGTTTGGGTTTTTTCTCTTTGGATCTTCTTCTTGTGACTGCCTAAAGCTGTTTGAATGCAAATAGCTGTTGGAACTGTTCAGCAATTGGAAAACAAAAGAGTTACGATTAAGGCCATGTTTATTTGCTAAAGTACCAACTGAAAGCTCCCTTTCCAGTTTTCATTGCAATGTTAAAGTGAGAGATTGGCCTAAAACAGTACTGAGGCATGACTAGATCCATATTTCAAAGTCAATTCTATCCAAGATCCATTTTTTTTCTTAAATTTATACTATTTTAATCCATTCATTTAAATGTCAATTCTTTGGACATTAACTCTTTTAGAATGTGGAAGTCCTGCCTGTATTTACTGATGCAACATTCCTGAGAGCAGGAGAGAAATAAAAGGGTGATCATTTCAATGTAATGTCATCCCAGAATGAAGCGATCTAGCATATCTCTTGCTGATTCAGGGTAGTGACACATATCACTAATACA
The DNA here is from genome assembly GCA_013390025.1 of Pitta sordida. Lineage (NCBI taxonomy): Eukaryota > Metazoa > Chordata > Aves > Passeriformes > Pittidae > Pitta > Pitta sordida. Next base: position 93,474 of record WEKX01016687.1, on the reverse strand, counting down.
TTGTATACACACACAAAAGTAACACAGGAGATGCTCTTGCTTGTGCTATTACTCACTTCCTATTTCTAACTTAAGAATGTGTTAGTGAGAGTGTTACACAAACTGTTGACACTGTTTTAACAAGAAATGCTGTACAATGCATCGTAGGAGTACGGAGTGATACAATTTTCCTCTGTGGGTTGGAGAAAGTAATTTTTTTTAAGCATTCAAATTATACAGACTATATATGATTAGTCTAGCTATTGTTAATTGCCGGTGTTCTAACTCCCACCTGCTCCTGTTATATGGTTTTTGTCATGGTTGGCATCATCATTTAATCATTACAGCAGTGGACAAAGAGTCAAAATTCCTGGCTCCTGAGAGTAATTTGAGTGATTTACCGGTTTTGGGGGTTTTTTTTGTCCTTGGATCAGTCAGAGCCCAGTCTCTTTATGCCTCCATCTTTCCATCTAAAAGCAGAAGTAACCTGGAGGTTCATATATTTATGCCTAGAATTGTTTCCCACTCTCTGCAGTAAAAGACCAAATAAATGTAAGCATTTTGTTGCACATGGAAGCCCAGTATTTGAAAATCTGTGTTTATCAGGAACTGGGCCAAACATGATATGCTTTCTTTTCTGTGGCTTGAAAAGTTACAGTAATTTCTGAGTAGGGAATTGAGGCCTCGGATATTTGTGTAGTCCCAAAGTGAACTGGCTGTATTATGTTTCCTGAACTCCTGATCTTTTATTTTAATTCAGTTTGACTCTGTTTAACTTGTCTTTGTGTCACCTGAATAATTTGTAATTATGTCAAACCACTGGGTTTCTCTAAACTGCCTAAGGTCAGGGTCCCAGGGCATACTGTTAATTGCCCCACCTTGTGCCCTTTCAGTACTAACAAGAGAACTCAGATAGCTGGGACTGAAAGGAAAAAATGCGCGAGGTCTCTGTACCCAAGTTCATGCAAATGAACACTGATGTGACTTGGGACCACTCCAGTTTGACTCAACAACGGCCAGCGGCCTTGGCATCAAGAGTCTGAAACAATCCCTGCATCTACCATCTTCATGCAAGTGATGTCAGGGTGAAACTCAATAGAAGGTGTCAGGACAAATGCGAGAATGCAAGATATACAACAACAGTGCTAATATGAGTTTAGAAACCTGGGTGGGGTGGAATGGCTGTACCTTCTTAGGACAAGAATAGCTAACATAAAATTCCAGAAGCCTGTAATTCTGTCACAGGCATAAGTGATGACTGAAGTCTCTATTTTTACCAGGAAAATGCCTTCCAAAACCTAAATCAATGACTTTAGCAAACTCTCCCCATCCTCTTTATGTGAATTTGGTCATCATTAGAGATATGTTTATATATAAATCTAACAGGACTATTCAGTGAAACTTCATGCTGTTCAAATACTACTTTCCAACATGCTAAATGCAGACACATTTCAAAAAGGTTGCTTAGACAGAAACTACTCTGGACATTCTAGAAAATTAACATCTAAGGAGACTATGAACTGGAACGTTATTTTTTAAGAAATATTTTTAAGCATATTTTCTTGCTGTACAAGGTTTAGTTTTTGGCTGCCAACTCAACTGCAGAAACAAAAAGAATTGCAGCTGGAGTGGCTGGGATTTCAGTGGGATATATGTATTTGAAAATGGGTTCTCAGTTCCTACCTCCTGTCTGAAGAGGCTTGTAATTCTGTGTGCTGAGGCACTCTGTACCAAGTGTGTTCTAAACCTCCTGGTTTGTTCTGCCTGCATCTAAATGTCACTGCTACCTCTGAAGGCCACTTAAGATACTTCATGAATACTCTCTCAAGGCAGCTGTCACCTCCTGAGAGAAAACAAAAGCCACTATGAATGACACTGAATGATTAGAAAAGCCTCAGAAGAAGAGGGAGGACGTAAAGGTGTTTATCACTGTTTTTTGTTTGATTTGGTGTTGTTTGTTTGTTTGTTTGTTTTTCTTCCCAGTGACATTAAAGTATATGGTTGCATCCCGTGTTTGAATTCTGTTGTACTGGATCAGAGCAGAGACTGCAAAGTTGCTGTATTTTATCCAAGGTACCTGTAGGACCATGAGCAGGAGAAAACAACCAGTGAAGAATTTTCATATGGAGTTGTTTATATGTGTGAGCCATGATGAGCGAATTGCTTGAGCTTACCAGATCAGAAAGTTTGGGCAGCTCTACAACCATCAAGAAAAAAATTCTGATAGTTGTTTGGTTTTGTTGTTTGGGTTTTTTTTTTTATTTTGCATAGATAACCACATTCTGAATGTTCTTGGGACCTGCTTTGTTATGGTCAGACTGCTTGACCTGGGTACTTCTACTCTGTAATTTTTTCCAGAATTCCCCAATCTGTTGTGATTAGAGGAGCTGGCAAAATCTAGGGCTTTTGGAAACATGGTTTCTTCTTCGAGCATGGATTTTTTTTCCATCCTGGAGGTCTGGCTATATCTCTTTTATAAGTATTACTGTCTCAGTTTTTATGTGGTCTCTAAGCAAAGTTTAGCACTGTGTGTGTCTCCTGGTTTTCTTTTTCTGTTCCGCTGTGCTTTTAAATAATTGTCAGGAGTGTCTAGGGCACAGGTTGGGCATCTTTCCCATCTGGTTTTATAAGCATAAATAAATACTTATAGAAAAGACAGTTGTGCAGTTCCCCCTCTTCTCTGATAGATCTCTCTTCAAAGCTGTGGATCAAAAAAGTATTGCAAATACATGTATTCATCATCAGGGACCATGGCTCTTGAGTACTGGCACAGAGGAGTCACATGTGAACTTCTAAGCCTGCATAAATAACCTTTCAAAGTACAGGTTGAGGAAATAATAAACACACTTATCATGCCAGCAGGGAAAGAAAATGCCTCCTGTCACTCAGAGCAACACTCTGAGGCACTGCAGTCATGCATGGAAGCTGAGGGATGCCTGTGTGAGGCCTGCTGCCTTTAGAAATGTTACAGAAATTCAAGTCTGCTTTCACTGAGACATTAGAAATGGCACTGCAGAGACTCAAGAGATCTAAATTAAAATTCCATCTCTGACACAGACCTTTGGAGTGTGTGAGCAAATTACCATCTCCCTCAGTTCCTTCTGGTAAGAAAAAAATGATAGTATTTTTTTTTTCTCTGTCTTGTATCAAAGCATCAGACTGAGGCCATTTCTCACTAAATAGAATGAATACCAATATTGGGGCAGCTAAGCAATAAAAATAGAAATAAAAATACGTACTTGTAAGCAGGTAAATAAATTACAGTAGTCACTCGAATTTTGCGGGGTCTTGGTTCTGGGAAGGTCCCGCAAAAGTTGATTTCCATGAAGAAGCAGAAAATATGTATGAACGAGGCCCTGCCCCCCAGCCCCAGTGAGCACAGGGACACCTTTGCTGCCCTGCCCCGCACTGTGTGCCGAGCTGGAGGCAGTGGCGGGACATGTCCCCACCACCCCCACACCGGGAGGAGGCTTCCATTCACCCATGCCCTCCCCACCTCCCCAGGGATGCCGGCGCTCTGCCGCGGAGCACCCCTGCCTGCCCCCGCCATCTCTGGGTGGCTGGGCCCAGTGGTGGGACATGTGCCATCCCCACTTGGCTGGGCAACAGCCTCAGAAGGAGCACTGTGGGCCAAGCGTGCCTTGCTCAGATGGGGAGCCGGGCACAGAGGAAGCTTCCAGCAGCTTCTCGAAGAGACCACCCCAGTAGCCCTGCTGCTAACAAAACCTGACCACAGAGACCCAATTCAATATGAATTAAGTAAATTTTATCTGTTTATGAAGACAAATGATCTTTTATTGAACAGCGTAAAACTTGCCTGTGAGAAATGCAAGTAACTAGAGTAGACTGTAGACAACTATTTTCTTCATATAAAACCAATGATGCAAGAGAGTATTTTATAACTGCAAATGCTAATAAACTAGCTCAAAGCAGCTAATCCGTTATCCTATCTTTGAGCCCAGTGGCAGACTCGTAAGGGGAATGATCACAAACTCCTAAATTTTACTCTTGTTCCCCAAATGTTGTTCTTTTTTGGGTTCCAAATCTCATTTCAGCGTGTCTTTGGATGTCAAAGGTTAATGCAACAAGACATCTGCTGCTGTCCTGAAACTATGCCTCTGGTTGGTAATGTTAACTTTGTTTCCTTAAACTTGGTTACTAAAACTGGTGTTTTACAATAGAGAATAGATCTCCTTCCCAACCAATATTCATCACTGACTTGGACTAAACAAGGTAGGTCCTTCACTCTCTGACTACCCATCTGTAAAGAGCAATCCTTAAAAACAGTAATCTCCCTAGGTAGGACTTTGCATTGACAAAAAGGAATTTGTGAGGCATTAAAGGACAATGAATAAGCAGACTGGTGTTTTAAGTGGGGAATCCCACGCTGTGTAAAAGGCTGTCGTTTCTCACCCTCAGTGATGGAGTAAAGAGAAGGGCAAAGGAAACTGCAGTAACTCCACAGCTCCATAGATGTCACCAGCTTTTCGCTCTAGCCTTAACCCAGATGTTTTGGGTTGTACCTATCTCCCTCCAGCCATTTATTTTGTAGCCCCGAAGGGACTGTTGTTTGGATGATGAAATACTGTAGAGTACAAATTAAGTGGTGCCAGCAGTGAGCTGTGCCTGGACAAGGGATATAAAATGGAAAATGTAGACAGTAACACAGTACTTTGTCAATTACATTTTAAGAAAACATATTTACTTACCAGGAGTCAGAGAACAGTGTGAACTTCTTTTTAGATATCGAGAACTAAATCATTATGGCATTTCCTGAGCTTTGTTTAAGATGATTTATGAAGGTTATTTGCAACATTTTTCCTTCTCCTGGAATTCCCATGTAAAAATCCAAACCACATAATTTCCGTTCACATAACACCCACAGCAGGCAATCACTGTTCTTTTGGAGCTGGGAACTTGTCTGCAACATGGAAAGGGCAGTTCCAAAAAGGAAAAAAAAAACAGTACTGAAGGAAAATGACACTCTTACATCCTCACAGACAACGCCTTAGGTGCCAATTTCAGATATGGAGCCAAAGTTTGTGAAGATGGGGCAGGGTTGGAGTGGAACAGAGGACAAGGAGGAGGATTTACTTATTGGCATGAGGTTTTTGGAGCATAAAGCAACCTCTTTAATTAATAACTAGCTTCGGATGAGAGACTGAATTCTTAATTAAAGAGCAACACCCCAGATATTTCAGATTTTACTCCCAAGTGGAGCAGCTGCAGCTGTAGTGCAAAGGGTGGCTGTGCCTTACCTATGCCACTGTCCCACCACACATACTTCTGTTTGGTTGAACTGATTCCTGTAGTCAGACCTCTGCTTAGGGCTCCGAGCACAACTGATCTCTGTTACATCGGTGGGGAAAAGCTGTAGGTGATTGCTGTTTTGTTCATGGGAAGATGCAGATGGATTGAGGGCAGGTTTACACTGCAGCATTTGGCTCTAGCAGTTACTAGCTGGAGGTGTGGGGAGGAAGGCACCCTAATGTAGCGATGCTTTCAAAGAAATTCCTTTATTCCTTTGCACGAGTAAGGTATCTGCAAGGGGCTTTGCCAGCACAGCTGGAGCTTGGCCATGGCTCCTGGAGGCAAGCCCTGGCCAAAGAGACCGTGCTCAGAAAGTGTACACTCATCAGGCCCAGCAAAGTGTTTTGACGCAAGGCTTCATTGAATCCTTCACAAGATTATTTTCAAGACTGCCCAAAGAGTACCCAAAGAGTATTTTCCCAGTTTGAACTTTGGCACAGGACGTAGGAAGCAGAGATCAGAGACTGAGGTTAGGAGAGGGGCAGGTCATGGCAGAGGGGCAGTAGGGTCTGACTGCTGGGATCCCTCAGCTGGAGGTTTGTCTATGAGATCACACAGCCCATAGTCAAGCACCTAGAGGGGATACAGAGCAGACACTGCATTTCTTTTGGATTTTGAAGAAGTTTCTCAAAGTAGTGATGAGAAATACTAAAAAACAATGCATACTTTCTCCAGGATTTTTTAAACTTCTGTTTTAAAGTATATTTAAAGGCTTTATTAGTAAATGATCCTCAACAATTAAAAACTCCAGATTAGCTCAGCTGATAATGATACTGCAGGCACTCCAATGTTAATAGTAATCAGCATTTTTCATATGATGCCTTTTACCTTTAGATGGAAGGCCATGCCCTAATCTGACATACAAGGGTATCCTTCAGTACAAGATCATTATCAGTGCTATTGCTGTGAATTTATTTTGGTGTTAGAGGAAGTGGAATTTGTTCCTAAGAGAGAGGCAGTGAAAAATGAACATATACTATAATTCCCCAAGTGGCAGATTTTCATATTATTTATGTTCATTCATGATTTGAATCTTGGAGATTGAATTAATTTCAGATCTCCTACCACCTGACCCAAAACAAAATCCAGACAGCTGTGTTTGTTACTGCTTGGTAATATATTTTTTCCACCAAAACACAGCTTAAGCTCAGTTCTGCTAAAATAGCTGGTTGTTGTTTGTGCTTTACAAAATACACCACTAATTGAAAAGAGAATGAGTATCTGCCTACCCCAGGGAACATACCATTTAACTTTGGTGCGGTGCAAAACATGTCAAAAATAGGTTTAGAAAAATCTTTTAAAGTCCTGAGAAATCTAAAGGAGATAGTAAAACTAGAAGAGTACTGTGAGGAAGTGCTTGGTTTGCTTTACTCTTTGAAGCAGGAAAAAACATACTGTCCAAAAAAAGGGACAATGACCCAAGAAACTGCAAATGTGCAGGCAGGATTAGAAATGAAAACAAGAGAATCTACTTCCTGCAACACTATGTGAAATAGGGACCAAAAGTAGACTTATTCACCATTTTGATCACAGCACATGACTTAATCCCTGGATCTATTACGTAGATCTCCGTCTGATCTTAAAATCTGCAAAAAGCTCTAATACCTTGAGACCCAAAGCTGAGGTTTTGGAAGGAATCAGCTTTATCCAAAGACCAGTACTAACAGGCTGGGTCCTGTGGTGGCAGGAAAAAGTGCCTGGAAGCAATAAAGAAGTTGTCTTTTATGTTGAACTCTGAAAGTGGAAGGCAACAGAGAACCCAAACAGCTTCAGTCGTTTTACACAGAGGGCAGAATGGCACAGTGACTGGAAATGAAGCTTGTGGATGGACAGACACAAATGCTTGATCAGTGTGTTCTCTTGCATACAATCCAGCAAGGTGCCTTGGGACTATCCTGGACCGCTCCTCTCTGAACAGGATAGTTCCTTTCTTATGTGCAGTGATGCTCAGAGGTGGAGATGGGCAGATATATGTATGGGAAAATCAAAATACTCTCAGCCATCTACAGAAGAAAATAAACTTTTCAGCTCTTTTATTTCAAGAAACAGAGTTCTCATCCATTCTTTTCATGCAACTTCCTAATGAGCAGACAATAAGACTGTTAGATACTTTTGTAATGAATAGATTATGTGGCTGAAAAAGAAAGCATTAGTTGTGCCAACTGTGAATTATAACACAGTTTTAATTTAAGTAAAGGGAAATCCATGTGAATATCCACTGCATTAATCAAGATGAGATGCATTGCAATGAATACTGAAAGAATAATAATGTAACACCAAGAATAAAATGTCATAGCCTAGAGATATATCTTACCTCTTCCAGATCATCAGAATGAATTGAATCAATGCAAAACTTTATGGCTGGTGGCATGTTCATTATTCATTCATCAAAAGCTGGTTCATCTAGACTTGTTACAAAACTCAGCTCTTGAAGTTTTCTGAATCAGTTTTGCCAGTTGCAAGTTACAGTATACCAATTACACCATGGACCCATCTTCATTATATATTCTTGTACTGCAGTTCATTAGAGGTAAATATGTGTCTGAGGACACATAGATGAACATTTAGAAACTATACTAGTTGTTTGGAGAGAAATATATGTCTTTTGATAAGAAGTTATTTTTAACAAGCTCACAGGGTTTACCGTCTGGAAAAGATGATGTGCAAATGAATCTTTGTTATTACTATTATTTATTTTGAACTTTCAAAATTGTACTTTATTACAGAGAGAGGCAAATTCCACCTGAATGTCTTTTGTCTACCTCCTGAAATTTGGCTGGAATCTTCAGTGGGATTAACCAGCAGAAATGCAACAGTAAAACCAAAGTGTGTTGTGGTGATGGATTTTGCCTGGAAATTAGTCTTGATCTTGGTTATCCAAAATCACAACACAGAGCAAAGGTACTCATTTAAAAAAAAGAAAATTCATTTCTATTATAACCTGTTTAGATGAGGTAATGTGATATTCAAATGATATAATTATAGCAGTAGATGAGTTACAAAATATCCCCTTTGAATCCTGCATTGCATGTGTTTACAACAGATGCTTGGTTCATGAACTCACTTGAGAAACAATAATGCAGGGCCCAGTTCTCCTTTTATTTACTCTGTACCCTTACAGATTAGTAAAATTAAGAGCCAGATTGAATAGTATGTTCTCCAATCACAGACCTTAGACTGCTGTCCTCACAGCAAGCTTTGTGTGTCTCACTAAAACACAGTCTGCACAAAGCAGGCATCCAGTTTGGGCTCAGAAACAGAGAATCTGCTGCTTTCTGCTAGTCTGTTCCAATGGTTAGTCACTCTCACTCTTAAAAATGTGTTACTTATTTCCCATCTGGCATCCAGATATGGGAATGTATGTCAAAATCGCTCTGCTGACTTTAATCTGGTACTCCTGATGAGAGGAGAAACAGGCCTGAGGTTTGTTTACTCCTGATCGTGAATTGGAGAGCCCATTTATGCTACAGGTCTGAGTTCTTGGTGCCAATTATTCCAGTCAGCAAGATGGGATGTTTGTTACTGTCTCATTACTTTCTTCTGCTTGTTCCACTAAGGGAACATTTGTTCACTGAGTCAGCCCTTACATGACTGGTCTACTCACTCCTTTTTCCCCCTTTCTCCCCCAGTGAAGAATTGTTGCAAAGTACAGTAATAGACAGAGTCTACCATTTCCACGAGCAGGGCAGGAGTTCATTCTGCCCATTCACAAGTTATTCTGACTCTCTGAAAAACACATGTGCTTGTGCACACAAGAAATTATGAGCAAACCCACTCAGAATCTGTCTCAGAAACTCCTGCTGAAAGCTGTCAGTCATCCCACATTGAGGTAAGCTTCCTTTTGGTCCTTTGAAGGTCAGGTTTATCCTGTTACAGAAGATCAGACAGTCAGTGCACGACAAATCAGGCAGTTGCTAGAGAGTGATAAAATTTTAATTTTGGATCAATAATGATACATGGAAGTGTCTAGGTAACGATTTTAACAATTCCCCTACAACAAGATTTGGTAATGCCACTGCTAATCTTGTAATGACATCGCCACCTGGTGCCTGCTGCACCACATACCAAGCTGCAGGAAACGCAGCGTTTCTATGACAATTTCTGTAGCAGATTCTGTGGGTTTAATGTAAAATATTTGGTTTAGAAGGTTTCTTGTCAGGGCGGCAGGATGGGCACCGGTGATACCAAAATGCTGGATCCCGGATGTCTGATGGTTCTGGAATGTTCTGACTGCCACAGTCCTCACTGCCACTAGCAAAGGCAGTATAACCCTGCAGTTTACTGCAGTGGTGGGTCTGCCGGGGTGGTGGCTGCGTTCCCTGATAGCACTGTGCAATACAACAGGTGCTGCAGATCAGTGTATTGGCAGTAGCTTTTCACTCTCTTTATCCCAGTGCACAAGAAGTGTTCCTTTTCATTTATATTGCTTTGGTGTTGGAAGGACATTGCATCACTAATGAAAAGCCAGTTTCTGCTTCCCTTTGAGTGCATTCATTTTGGATCAAGGGACAAGTCCGACAAGGTTCCAGAGCTAGGATTTACCCTTGGCTGTACTGCACACATAATGAAGGAAGCAGGAGACAGACCTTCAGGACATCTGGTAGTAGAGCATTGTCACTCTCTATATATGCGGGACAGATGACATCTACAGATCTAATTTTATTCTATCATTTTATTTCATGGTTTAGGATCACCTCCTTGTAGAGACAATCCAGAGAAGATTCCATTTCCATGCCCTAATATGCTGTGAAGCCTGCATCCAAACCAACTTGGTTGAAGGGGTCTATGCTGCTTTGACAAGCAGGTCTGTTCCTTCTGAGTCAAGAGAATCGTAGAATGGCCTCTTCTTCGCATCCTTTCTGCACATTGTCTTGAAGGGAATACTTTTGGACAACACTCAGACACCATCCCATGCTGTGCTGTGCTACAGAAAGTTTCACAATTGCCTCACTGTGCAGAAGGGAACCGGGAACTTGGCCACAACAATTTCCTAAGCTCCTTACACAGTGCTGTGTTTTTCAAGAGCTTTTATGTCCTAGGTCAAGCAGAGGTGCCCAATCACCCTTCTACCCTAAAATGCATGCTTCAGGCAGGAGAAATGTTCCCCTGTGTGCTGTTGCCACCGAAGGCATGGATAGAGTGAGGCCATATGTTGTCATGAGAGGGATGAGCCGTGCAGTGGTGTGGGCTGGCTGCTACCAGCAGGGAAAGGTAGAGCAGCTAGGAAGCCTGGAAGAGTAACAAGTCCTGGAGAACTAAAACTTTTTCTAGTGGACTTTCTCCTACCAGAGAAGAATTAGTCAAATCGAGATACAGAAGGCTGAACAGAGCAGTGAGGACTAGAGCAGAGAGATTAAATTGGGGCAGATGGAGAATAAGCTGGGGCAGATGTCAAGCTCAAGGGTCACCTCAGAGAAGATCTGCTCCTGAAAACAGTGCTTTGCTCTTCACATTCTCCAATCCCCTTTCCCTCACAGCATATGGGGAAGGGGAGCAGAACCATCTACCCCCACCAAGAATTTTTCAGGATCTCTGTTGCTTGGCAGCCATACAAGCCATAGTCTGTGCACGGATGCAGGCAGAACTTAATGCCAGATGACAATTGCCAAGTTTTTAACAATTTGTCTTCCATTTCCAAGCATACTCCAAGTGGTGGAACTGCACTCCTGGATCTTCTTATGCTGAAGTCTGCAGGTGCACGCTTATCTGTGTAGTTGACCCCTCCAAATATTAAGATAAGGTGAAGAGTCACCCTGGGATTCACCTCTGAGCAACTCAGTCCCACCTCACAGGGCCTGTATTTATCCTGGAGAACATGCCAATTAAGGGACTAAGGAAGAATCAATGTCTCTTTCTGATCCCCAGCCCTGAATTTTTGACATACTAAGTACTTGCAGATTTGATAGACTTTGGAGTTGCTATGGCTCAGGAGTTTGGCCACCAGTTTTCCGATGAGTAAACCAACACATCTAGCCAAACTTGAGCTTACATTCATCAGTCAAGTGAAAGTAATTAGTCCTATTGACACCAGATGAGAATCCAGCCCCAGAATATCTGTAAGACAAAGACTGGAAAACATGGAAAGCTTCCATAGATATTCCATTTAATGTTTTGTAAACTTTCCTGCTATGTTGCTAGGGGCATTTTAATACATCAATGTGTTTAAAATAGATCTCAGTGAAATGTTTGTAATTGGAGCCAATTCTCCCTCCACCCTGAACTTCCTTATTGTTCCCGTCACCATTTCATCGCTCTTGTCTGTGAAAGACCTTCTTGCTGATCCATTTCCTGCCCCTGTAGCAGTACTAGGAACTGCACAAGGAATCCTTGTTTTAATGTACTCAGATGCTGACATTGCATTTTCAGCTAGCCAGGCTTCATCTAGAGAGTAGAGTTCTTGCATTTCCTGATGTGAGTCAGTTGTGAGGAAAGTGTGTAACCTTTTTGTCAAAGGTTAAACATATAAAAGGGGAATGTGAAGCTCTTGTGTTCCTGTTGTTGCCACATTAAAAAGAGCTTTCACAGCTGAGCTAAATCCTACTTTTTGGGAGGGATATTTCTTTCCATATTCAATTCAAAGCTGCAGTTTACTGCACTTGTTAAGGAAAGTGTGTGTTTGAACATAAGAGAAGGTAATTTATTAATTGTTTCCATTGTTTTTTTCATCTTAGTCCCTTCTGCCTTTCTCTTGCATTTCTTCTGGATTTGAATAGGCTTGGACAAGCATTTGTATTAAGTGAGCCAATTACAATTTTTTTCAATGGTACATTTCTGCAAAATATAAAGCACTTCAAAAAAAATTAAATAGCAAGCATTCTTTAACTTGAAAGCAAAAGAATTTGTCACTACTTGTTCTTACTTGACATCACATTATTTTAATCCATCTTCTTTCTCTGCTTGGCTATGTATACTGGTTTCTTACCTGTAATGACCAAGACTGGTGACTCTGCTTTGTTACCTACAGTCACATACCTCTTCCCACTGACTAAATATTAATGGCATACTCTTGTCATGATCCAGATGACTTTGTCAAAGAGCTCATTCCAATTTTACATTGTGTGTTGCCTGTTTCTGTCCTTTGTGAAACATAGGAACACAATTACAGGAACACACTATTTTTGTTTAGAGATAATTTAGAGATAATTTTGTTTAGAGTTAATTTCATGGGTGACCTGCTGGTTGTTCTGCACCAAGAGCACCAGTGATAATTTGTTGATTATCTTTATGGTTAAGTCTGAAATCGTCCACTGTAATTAATTAACTATGATTATCCAATGGCCAGGAACAGAGTCTAAAGTAACCACTAGCTGCAGGTTTGCTCTTGAAACTCTGTTGCTCAAGGCCTCCATTCTAGTGGATAGATTGTTCTTCCCTGCTCTGGTTTCTTCTGCAGCTCTCTAGGATTATGTCAAAATCTCCACACAACACTTTTTCAGGGCTGGAAAGATATACTCTTGAAAGGGAAAAGAGTATAAACAAAAGATAAAGGATAAAGAAAAATTAGAAACGTCATTCCCAAGGGAGTGTTCTCAACAATCTGTTAACTTTGCGTTGGTGAGTTCATAACTAATTCCAAAAAAATGTCACAAACTCTTAGCAGAGCAGCTTGAACCTCTGCTGCTGAATTGAAGGAAATTTGTTTTAAAGAAAATACATCACATGAAGTTAACTCATAATACAGGATCAGCCAAAACCAACACCATGCTCCAGGAATTCCTTAATTTTAACAATGCCATAATCTCATTGCAGGCTTAGCAGTAACATTAGAAACTACACATATAACACCTTCCTTTATAGTTGAAATCTGGCAGTGGTAACTTTAAAAAACCCTCTCAAAACAGCCTCAATCTTCAGCCTGGATACATATGTTCCATTCAGAGGATTTATGAGTTAACCGCTTACAAAATCCAATCAGTGTAGTGTTAAGATTCCTATGTTTTATTCCAGGCATACATGTAATGTTATTGAAAATACACCAAAATGGTTCAAAGTTGGCACTGTGAGTGCTGCATGAACTGTGGAGTAGGGATGATTTTCCCCTGGTTTGTTACATGCTTCATCACTGTAGTTCTGTCTCCTTCTGCAAGGCAAACTCGATCTGACTGTGCTTTTACATCTCTTTCATTGAAAGGACAAAAGTAACCACTGTGAATCATGCTGTTAAAAACCCAGGCACCACCTTCCATAGTTTTTCATTTACATTACAATTAAATGCCTTTTTTCCCAAGAAAACTAATTCCTTGCAAAGCTAGGGTAAAAGAGCTCTGTGTGAGGAGTCCCTGGGCTCCAGAACTGCTGGTGATACAATGTTCAGGCAGACCTAGGATAGAGCAGTTGCATGGTCACCTCCACAGCTCCTGGCCTGAAGTTGTAGCTATGAGCTCTTCTGTGCTCCTGTATGGAATGATCTGGAGAAACAGACCTGATTGCAGATCAGCAGGACAAACAAAGACCTTTCTCCCTGAGTGCAAACAGCTCTTGCTGTTTGCCTCCTACAGAAGGAATCCCTGCATCAAAGCAATTTCTGCACATTGCTTCTTTGGGCCCTCTGCACTGCCCGGTGTCTCAGACTCCAATAGAAACATAGAATGGTTTGGGTTGGAAGGCATCTTCCAACTGCCCTGTCATGGGCAGGGACACCTCCCACTAGAGCAGGTGGCTCAGAGCTCCATCCATCTTGGAGTTGAGCATTTCCAGGGATGTGGCATACGTACCAGTAATCTGGGCATATATCTGGGCTGGGATTTATTCCGTCTAACTGAATGTCTGAGTTAGGAGGGTACTCACACCAGGCACTGTACATTGATGGTTCAAGATGGCATGAAGATCTTCCACAATATGGATTCTGTGATTTTAGGTCTTTTGGGCAAGGGGCCAGTGAAGAGGAGGAAAAGATTGTTTATGTGAGCAGGGATCTTTCCCCCTTTCTGCCTCCCTACTCAGATCTTCCCACTGCCTAACCAGATTCTGAGATATTAAAAAAAAGACCCCATCAAAACCCAAACAAGACAACTCGAAATGGTTCCAAAGGTATTTTTCTTCTGTAAATCTCAGATTTGTAGAAACTTGGTTCAGGCATTTTGAAGATAGAAAGTTGCTAGAATGACTGAAAGTTGACGTTTATATTGGGGAAGGGAGAGAAAGGACGGCAAACCCCACACTATCATTTCCTCTGGAACAGCAGGCTTCACAGGAAGAGAGAAGACTACTTCTACTGCTATCACTCTGACCAGTGCAGGCAGTATCAGCACCTCCACCTTCATTCATATTAAACAATAGTTTAGCCTTTTCATTCACAGCATCCGTACTTCCTCCTGTGTTTAGCCACAGACTACTAAAACCCTGTACATGTTTTTCAGTGACACCAAACTTTTTTTCCTTATGAAGAACAGTTTCCAATCCATTTCAGATAGAAAGATGAACTGAAATTAGATTTGAAATGAGAGAACTGGGCTCATTTCCCAATTCTGCTGTGTGCATCTTGCAGTCTTGGGCAAATCTTAGCTCTGTCTGTTCCGAGCTATTTGGGGCAAGCACTTTCTCATTTGCTATGCATACATGCAGTGCTTAGCACAAAGGAGACTCCAACCACTCATGAGTAACCAGTAACAGATGGTCATAAGTTGTCAGTGTGACTAGGTATTCCCACTCTGATAGTTTTTGTAGCAATTTTAATCTTTTATGAAATCTCGCCAACAGGCCAAAACTAGAACTATGCAAAAGAAAAATTAAATGAAGGAGTCCATTTTCAAAATATCTCTTTTCCAGCTCTAAGATACAGAAAAGACTTTCCACTGTAGGAGCTGAGACACATTGGACATACTGGCAAAGTCTTGCTAAAGCCAAATGTCAACACTGTGCTTACTTAAATCCATGGTAATCTTGTCTTTTTGCCTTCCAGAAATGGAGTAAGGAACTCTATTGGGACAGATATTTCCTTAATCTCTTACTTGCATTCACTCAGATGAGCCTTTCACAATTAGGAGTTTCCCCATTTGGCAGTACTTCTGCATTGTCACAGGCAGAGATGACATAATGAACTACTGTTCACATATTCTTGAGCTCTTCTAAGTAAAAATAGTGACCCTCAGCTTTAATCTTCAGAACTTTGCGTCTCAGTGCAGTTATTCTGATGGCAAGAGTGAGCAGATCTGGCTAAAGGCAGGAAACAGATGTATCCTCTTATTCTTAACATAAATTTTGGGGGTTTAGTTTTTTGTTAGCTGTAGTCCTAATCTCACTTTTGATCGACTGCAGAGGAAAAGAGTAATTAGTGAAGTATTAGTGTTATTATTATTTCCTGACATTAACTCTCCTGCTACTAGTCCATCCTTTTCTCAGGCCCAGCAAAATGGTGTGTGGCTTTAACAGCTGAAGAGCATTTTTTATTGCTGGTCCCTCTCTTTGCTCTGAAGTTCACTGTGTTCACTCTACTGAGCTACGTGGGTGGTAAGTGCCTTAGGACAGTATAGCTTTAGCAGGAAGTGGAATATGTTTTATTAGTGTAGGTTTTGTAGTTGAAGAACTGTCCTCCAAATGCACTTTTTAAAAATCTGCAAAGCAGATACAAATACAGTTTCTAACAACTATATTATTGTATAGCCAAATATAACATCTAATACGATAACTATTTGATTTTAAAATTAATGAGTCAGTTTTTAACATGACTCCAAATGATATAAAATTGCAACTTGGCTTAAGCCATCATAGAGGTGGCCGAGGCAAAAAAATAGAGGAGTTGATTTACTAAACATCACAGCCAGGAACTGGTCCCTCATCTTCTGAAGGTGAGACTTACAACTAAGCACATGAGTTTATTCCTCCCCATTGCTTTCCACAAGCATGAGTTCCCCAGCATTTCTGACATTTTTTACTTACCCTCTTGCAAGAAACATAATCCTTGTGTCATTTGTTGTTCAGCAGGCTGTACATGCACATCCTTCCCTCCTAACATCTGCTCTGGATAGATACTCCAGGGAACATGAGGAGATTCAGAGAGGGTTTTTTTTCGTCTCTCTCTTTCCCTCTTTTTTTCCCCAGCTATGTATTACATAATAGTTGATTTTTGGCAGCTGTAGTTATCCCTGGTGAAAAGTTTTATTTCCCTAAGCACTAATGATAATACTTTGGACCATATTGCAAACATTTATGCAATTTTTTTTATACAAACCTGCTGTATGTGTACCTTTTCAGTTACTGTAGTCATTGTTCTTAATATAGCATACCTCTACAGTGTAAGATACTTTTGAAAATATACTCCTTCTGTATATTTCATCTTCTTAAGAACCATAAATATACTTTGAAGGCAAGGTTTTCTAAGAAAAGACAGGCTTTTATTTAAAGTATCTCTGTATTCAAGCAGAGATAATCATTCAACAGGCAATCTAGTCTATTTCCATAAAAATCTTTCTTCATCATATTAAATTGGCTTTCATTCTGATCAGCTGCTTTAAATTTGAAACTTTATTTGAAATTACAATTACAGGTCTGAATCATTATGGCCACTGAGGTATATTCAGTTCTGAGGCAAGCTGGTGAAAATTTAGGAAACTGAGCAATCACGTGTGCTTGCAACATTTCTGGATGTTTACCTTCAGCATGAGGGCCAAACACAGGCAACTGCCCTATGAACAGGCTGAGATCTCTCATAGGACTTATGTCTAGACCCTTCATCAGCTCTGTTGCCCTTGTCTGGACTCACTCCAGCACCTCCATGTCTTTGTTGGCAATGAGGGGCCCAAAACTGGGTTCATGGTGAAGCCTCACCAGTGCCCTGGTCCTGCTGGTCACACACTTTCTGACCCAAGCCAGGATGTCATTGGCCGTCTTGACCACCTGGACACACTGCTGGCTCACCTTCAGCTGGTGTTGACCAATACCCTCAGTTTCTCTTCCACCAGGCAGCTTTTCAGCCACTCCTCCCTCTGAAGTTCTTGTGACCCATATAATGCAAGTTGCCATATTTTCTAGTTTTGGCCAGCAGGTTGTTCCATGCAGCATCCCCATCCTTCTTCCTCTTTTGCCTCATTTTCTGTGGGAACATTAAATATGACAAACAATTCTGATTTCACAGAATATTCTGAGTTGGAAGGGACCCACAAGGATCATCGAGTCCAACTCTTAACACTGTCTCCCTGGAGGGAATCGAACCTGGGTGTCCCACATGACAGGTGGGGACACTTACCACTGTACTAAAGTGGATTTCAATTTCAAACTGAAGCTCTTAAAGGAAGCTTCTATGCAAATCACTGTGCTTAAAAACAAATCTAAAATAGCTCTCAACAGAAACTGTTCAATTAATCCAAATATTTTAGTTTAGATTACTAAAACAAGTCATCTAAACTGATTCAGGGGACCCATCCAGAGGACCTGCCCATTTTTGCGGCCATATTTTTTAGAGGAATTCTGATTTTTTAGACACTTCTAAGAGAGACAAAATTTGGGGAATCAAAAGGTGCTGGTTTGTTTTCTATAAGCTTGTAACATTCACAGCATGCTCAGCAGTTTGCAGGTGTGATAACATGATGCAGGTTGGAAAGGCCTCATGCTATATCGTCTTTGGTGTCTGAAAGTAAAAATTCTTGAAATGGGTAGAGAAAGTTATAGTTCCCTGCCACCCTGAAATGATAAATGATTGGGAAAATCTCAGAAGGATATTGAAGTGCTTTAAAAGTAAATATTTATTCTACAGACAAATCTTTTAGATCTGTCAGTAGCTGAATTTGATCATTCTCATATTGGTTTGTTATTTGACTGAGTATTTGCAGACAGATGGCCTCTTACAGTGCTAGTAAAAACAACTTATTTAGAATGATTGGGCTGTATAATAATTGGGGAAATACTAAGGGTAATGAAAGAGGATAGACTGCCAAAATCTAGTGTCTGTTTATACATGTTTAATTCCTTCTTACAGCAAATGAAGCTTTTCCTCTTCACGCAGTTACAGTTACTCTGATCAAGAAAGGTTACAGTTTGAGATACTGAGAAATTGAGGCTTGTAGGTCAACTGGTCTTCCTGTGATGTTTCACTGGTATAACACAGAAAAGCATATTTTTGAGTTTGATTTTAATAGCAAAAATCCCTTTACTTTTGAACCTGTGTCAGCAAGTCTCTAAAATGCTATGAACTCCTAATGATATAAGAAATGCTGGGAAGGGACTGAGCTGTGAATAGAGCAAACCAAAAGGCAACCAAATTTTTGTTCCCTAACTAATTTTTCCACTGTGTTTTCCAGCAGTCTCCCTTTTGCTCTGTACTGGAGCATCCATAGAACTTCTTGTTTTTTGTAATATTTTTGATCACAACTATCACCCACTCTTACGTAGTAAAAGTGTAAATAAATAAAGTTTAACAACAAATTAAAACAGTTAAAACTTTGTTCCAAAATCAACACAAATATTTGGTGAACTTTACCAAGAGGCAATGTTTTATACTTGTTGAGAATATATGATGTAAAAACCCCACCTCTGCTTTTTCAATAATGCCATGAGTTTCTCTCCCTCTTGCCTTGAAAGAAAAATAGGACCAGCTTTCTCTGCTTTAGATTTTTAGTTAACTCTTGAATGAACATGCCAATTTTAGCCTATAGACATGAAGCATTTTGAAACACACTCGTAGATGAGTGAGCTGAGGCAGGGAAATAAAGAAGCTTCCTGAAATCTACTGTGGCAAAGAGTTCTACTGGCTAGAAGTGTGTGTGGGGGGAACTGAAACTCACATTCTTCATGATCACAGAGATTTGCAATGTGACTGTCTACACCTGAGCTAATTCTTCACACATCCTTAAAAACTAATGCAGAGAAAGAGGCACTTTTAGGATGGCGTCAGCCCAGATGCTTGTGCCAGATGAGCTGCAACAAACCAAGCAGCCTTTTATTTCTGTGGACAGCTGAAGGAGCCTGCAGTCACTATTCAGATTAGCTGCCCCCATTACAGGTACAAATCTCTGCTTGGACATTTGCATTCCTCTCCAGCTGCCAGCTGGTTGATGGTGGTTCTGAATACCACAGCATACTGATGCTTGTGCTGGAGCAGACTGGTCTTTCCCCTCTTGGCTGCTGATGCTGAGACAGAATGAATCCTGTGATGAAAGGAGAACATGTAAAATGCAGTTCAAAGTAACAAAACTGTTTGCTGAGCTGGCAGGAAATTTAATCTAGCACATGGAACTTCATGGAGCAAAGATTAAATATTCTCATTCGCATGAGAATGAAAGCCTTGTGATTGTCTTATCAACTGAAATGTGTAGGGCTTCCAGTAATCAGGCCATAAAAGCACTGATACACTTGTGCACTTTACAAAGGTCTTCCCCTTCCTCCTCTTAAAATGGTTTAGCTAAGACAGGATGGCTGCCTGTACTACTGGCATAACCTAACCTAGTTTGCAGTTTATCATGTTACTGATACCATTTCAGCTGAACAGTGTCAAATGGGTGGAGTGCAAACAAGGGAATATGAGATCAGGGCAGGCAGGGATCAGGGCAGCTTCCTCTTTCTTACATTTTAGATTCCTTTTCCATAAAATCCCCCAGGCTTTTGCAGTGTGATTCTGGTATTTATAACTTTTGCAGAAAATGGCATCTGTTTTCTAATTCTTGGTGAATTGTGGGGTTTGCCACAAAAAGTATCAATGTCAGTGTCTAACCATGTACATGTGCTACAGATTACTATATTTTTATATAGAACCCTGAGCTACAGATTGGATGCTGCAGAAAACCTGCTGGAAAGACTCTGGGAAACCATTACTACACACTTAGCATGCTGTTCTCCTTTTATTCTCTAGGGTGCTGCTATTGGTCATTGTCATTTATAGGATATGGGGCTAACAGGAGATTAGATATCACCTCTGAGGCCCCACTTTCTGAGGAGCACAAGCACCTGCCACAGTAGCAGAGCTGTCACTTATTCACCTGGTTGAGTTCCAGTGTGGCCAGTCCTACCAGACTTCTCAAATCCCAAGCCACACATCGCTGAGCTGGCACACCACGGTGCCTGGGATAGGAAGGCTGGCCAACTTCGAGTCTAAATACAGGGAGTCAACTGGTGGACAAGCCAAGGACTTAGCCAAGCAAGGCCCACACTACGAGTCCTAGTGAGACTGAAGAGCAGCAGGATTGCCCCTTGGACAGAAACAGAGCTCCCACCCACAGAGGTTCTCTCGGGGTCCAGTGACAAGTGGTGTGGGTGTCCGTGCTCAGGGGCTCAAAATCCTCTTCCTGCCACTACCCAAGTGTGCTTATATAGTAAGGATGTGCATAATGCTACTTCAGTGAAAGCTCACAGAGGAAAATCATACAGAATTTTCTGAACAGCCTATTAGTCAGAGAATATTAGTAATAAGATTATAAAGAATAGCCACGTAATTTCCAGTTTTCATAAGAGCTCAAACCATTTTTAGGGTGCATTATGAAGTCAGTTTGTTATCATTTTCCTGGTGGGAAGTTAGAGCAGCTTTTGTAGGCAACATACAGAAAGATGAGTACTCTGCATTACAGTTTAGAAGATCAATAGATCTCTGTGTTCAAGGATCCTGATGTTAAAAGGAGAAACGTCTTGTTTATGTGCTGCCTTGGCCTATTAGCCTAGCTTGTTACCAATAGAAGTTCTTTCAGAGCACTCTGAGTGATCAGAATCTTGAACAGCTTTCTATAACCAGCAAAAGCATTAGATAGAAAAAGAAAAAACAAAAGAAAAAAGAGAAAAAGCCTCCTTAAGTCTGCCTTTCTACAGGTAATGTGTCCCAGGGCATGAATTTCAAAATGGGTAGAGAACACACATCTGCTTGGCATGACAATAATTACTAAGTGGAAATAATAAAAAAATCAGGAAATATTCTTAGCTTATCAGTTCTATGGGTGTATTAGCAAATTAGGTGAGAATAGTTTTCATGATGAAAAGTTAACTGTGCATGTTTCTGAACTGTTATTGCAAAATAAGAGGAAGGGGGAAGTTTAATAACTACTGTTTTGGGTTGGGCTCTTTTCTATGCTTTTACATATCTTTTAACAGCTGTGGGCAGGGGAGCATGGAGCAGACATGTTTCTGTTCTCAAATGGAAAAAAATAACCTTCAGAAATTTTCATTGGACAATATTCAAAAACTAAGAGCATTTAATTTTTTTCCCCAGAAAAGAGGCCATTTTATGAAAAGACAAATTGCAGAAGCCAGCCAAAAGAACCCAAATATTCAATAACTATTTTTTTGAGGTTTGTTTTAATATAGTTTTTATTTTCACACCCAGCCTATTGGTGTAGTTGTAAAGCACTGCATGAACAACTTCTAGATAACAAGAAAAATCTGTTAGTAAAATAAAATTTCAGAAGAAAGTCAATATTTTACCAATGTGGATGTCTAAAGTTAAGTGAATAAATGTTTAGCCTTTGCCTCCCACAGAGGAATACATATATTGTTTTTTCCTAAGTTCTGAATATGTGCAAGTCCCATTGGAGATGAGAACAGGTCAAATTAATTTTTCAGAAACTTACAGATGGATTATGAAGTCCAGGTTTTCTTTCTAGAATGTGTAAATCAATGCTGGCTAAGCTCCTGATGCATTTAGGCCTTGTAAAAATCTTTCCTCATGGACTCAGACATTTAATTCACAAATTCAAAGTCTAAGTTGCTCAAGAGTCCACATTGTTACTATTTCTCCATCAGAGCAGATATGGACTGGTGGGAAATGTTTAGAAGAGACTTAGCATAGGCAAATATCCAGCCAGAGAAGCTCATTCTTGCATTTTTGGGAAGCACTTCTAGACTGCAGCGTAGTAGGGTGTTTAGTTTGCGTTATACTCCAAGCCCAGATGCCTTCAATGAACTGCTTAAATGTTGCAAGTTCGAGATGAGAGAACTCTGCCAGATCAGAGGATGACAGTCAGGGCAAACAGTCAAACACTGGCCAACTGGAGCCTTTTTCCTACACAGTGAAACCCTCTGCTACAGTTTGAGTCTTTCTTTACCATGCTGTGTCATACCACCTCTTCAATTCCCAGAGCCTCCCTGGAAAGCAGCAGCTCTCTTTAGTGACTAAATTAGCTGTTTGTTTGCCTTGTGGGCAGATGTAAAGGACTGTGTAATGGGACAGCGCTGATGTTTCCACAGTCCTCTTGGGAAGCTTTTCTTTCCAATATTTGGTACCATATAAGGGTCTTAATTTTTATAAAGGTTACTATGGACACAGGATTTTTGCTAATTCTCACTAATTTCAGCAGTCTGGGGCTGACGCCAACTCTCTGCCTTGCCTGACCTCTTGTGAAGAGGAAACAGGATGATCCTTTGGTTTTTTCCAGAACTGGTCTCCAGAGGAGAAACTGAAAATTCAGTCTGCAGTGCTCTGCAACACAATTCCCTCCTGGTGCCCTCTTCCATCTTCTCTCTACTGTAAATTGCAAGGATTTATTTACAGAGATCTTTATTCGCAGATTATTCTGAGTTGGAAGGGACCCACAAGGATCATCGAGTCCAACTCAAATGGCACCGCTGCCTCCCTGGCGGGAATCGAACCCCAGACTCCCACATGAGAGGTGGGGACACTCACCACTGTACTGAAGTGGATTTGTTATTTCATTTAGCTGGAACCCTTGATATCTACCTGTGCATGCTGGAGATAGCAGTATTTTCACATGGCTCCCTCTGGACCTGAGTTTTGCTATGGAGACCTTGAATGGGCTGAAGAAATGTGGAGAATGGGAACAGTTGTAAGAATTGCCCAAAGCAAGGAAGTCAGATGTGCAAGAGACCAAAAGCAGCATTACAGTGTCAGCAGTAGTGAGTCATCTCATCTCCCTGTTGGAACCAAGCACAATAGTGACACTGCCCAGCCGTGACCCAGAGAACTAGGCCACTGCCTTCCTTGCAAATAAGTAGTTTATTTTTCACCCTCTGTAAGACAAAGGTCTTTTTTTCTTTAGGCTAATGAAACCACTCTCTGTTTACTGAGTTCAGTTACGTTTAAGCAATTTGTATGTATTACATCACAGCGAAGCCCCTTGGTATTTATGCAATGGGAAAAAATTCAGATGAGTAAACTTGTGTTTTGTGACTCAGCAGACACAGTCTCAGTTTCTGCCTCTCACACAATCTCTTTCTGCAACCTTGGGCAAGCTCCTTAATCGCTTATTGTGCCATCTCTAAAAAACTCCCCTTACCTGTGTCTCCTATCTACCACCTCTTTATTGCAAGCGTTACCCTACATATTTGTAGGATATTTAACCAGCAAAGAAGCTCTGCTCCTGGGAATCCCTAGGTATCACTGGAATTATGAGTAATATCTGAGTAATCAAACCATGCCATTTCCTTATTTCATCCTACAGTCCTTTAATGTGTCCTCTGGATGTCTTCCAAAAATTGACAAACCAGATACTAAAGCACTAATAAGAATGTATCTCCTGTCATGGAGTTTGGCTACAGGTTCCAAAAATAAGGAACTTTCAATGCTGGAAGACTGAGCACAGATGCCATGCCAGCAGGAAACAAGGAGGCAAAGGGAGAACTGGAGCCATGAGCTGCCTGGCAGTTACAGCAGAGTGAAGCTCTATATATTCACTGTAATATTCTGCCTCATTTTCTTTCTGCCAGAGTGTTGTGGCAGAACCCAGAAAAGAAGCTTTCTTGTCTCCCCGTGTGTGTCATGCTTAGAGTTATCAGGAGATACTTTTCCCAAGGTTCTCCCTCCTGTAAGATGTGCCCAGGCACAGAACAAGGAAAGGGAAGGAGAAATACTTCCTAAAGAGTTGCCTTTAGAGGTGTTATAACACATGAAATACCATGAGGTACCTCTGTGACTGTATCACTAGTAAGCACACTGACATGTAGCTAAAAAAGTAGCTTTGAAGTTTAGGACAGTAGCCAAGAAAAAATAAATGCTAAAGAAGGGACCAAATGAGAGCAGACATATATACACCAACCTTCCTTTTCCTTATCTGTTTCAGGTGAGCCCAATTTTGCTATTCGTAGGCAACTGGGTGGACCTGGTCTCCTTTGGCAGCACCCAAGGGCTTTATAAGTGTTTGCCTGGCAGTAGCTCCCTGTTTGCTCTGCTGCCATGAGCAGCATATCTGTATTGAGACCAAATAGATGCTTCGGCACTGCAGCAAGGGAACTCTCAGAATCTCCCTATTACCATCTGTTAAGGTGTGTATGATAATTCTGCTTATGGGTAGCCCAAGGTTTTGTAAAGGAGACTAGAAGCTACCACAGTCTTTCCAGAGTCCTGCTCCAGTTGGACAGAGATTTCTGTGGTCTGTTATGAAGTGCTGGATGTTTACATTTTGCTTTTCCTGTCGGAAGAAATAGATCTGGCAAGCAGCCAGCAAGCTATTTCTGGAAACCTACTTTCTGAGTAATTAAAAGCACCTGGGCAGACTTTCCTTCTCCAAACAGCACTGTCTAACCAAGCCAGGCCTTTAGAGTGAAAGTTTTGGGCACTGAACAGCTCTCACAGGAGCATAGGAATTCAAGGTGTTTCTTCTTTACTTTACGCACTTTGAATGCCAATTTGCAATCCAAGTTCAAGATGGGAAAGGATGGAAAGTCTATGACCTCTAAAGCATCAAAAGCTCCACAAACCCCACACTTTGATTCTGTCTCTGCCAGGTGTTCAGAGATCACAAGATGAACTTAGAAATCATGTGCTCCTTTCCCTCTTTGCCTCACCTCTAGGTTATGATCCTTTAGGAAGCTTTTGGATCATGTTTCCAGGATCCAACTGTATTTAATTTTAAATAAAAGCTTAGAGCCTTTGCATCAAATGCAGGTCCTCCTGCAAGAAACAAAACACTGTCATGAAGTTGGCAGTCAAACTGTTAAAGGTGGTGCTGCTGTAGTTACAGTAAAATTAAATCAGAGAAATTGAGATGACTGCAATTAATTACAGGTGAATGGAAGCAAGATCAGACTTTGCATTGCATTTAGACAGCTTCTACCTCCTTACTAACTTTACCAGTCAATAGGTGTCTCTTATAAAATAGATTGTGCCTACCTGATGCTGTCTGGGGAGGGAATGAGGACTGGGGCTCCCTGAGATGAAGGTCATCTGGTGACTAACAGCTGTCTTCCACCTTATTCTGTCACAGCCTAGATGAGGCATTCAAGCTCACATGGCTAAAGAAAGCTCTCTAGCTACTGGGATACAAGAAAGGAGTATGGCCCACGTTTGTGGATAATGAGTTACATAAATAATAGAACATGTATTGCAGTCTTCTGTGTCCAGAAAAGGAAGGCTGAGAAACAAGGGGAGAGAAAATAGGGAGTCCAATTGGCAATTACCCTGTAGAAAGGAATAGTACCACCACTAAATAAATTTCCTACCTCTTTTGTAATTTCTGCTGTAGCTACTGTTTTCTTCTGCCTGCACACACCTTAACTTCTGCCTCAGCGCATACAGTGCCCCAAGATCCAGTGAGGTAAGAAAGGTAAGTTCATACAAGAAAGGGAGGAATTACTGCACCAAAACTTAAATTCTATAAAGAAAAAGTTTAATGTATTTCTCTTAACTATAAGGCTTGTTTAGGAAATCAAAATTTTTAACTAGCATGCAGGCAAGCAATCAAGATTAATCCTTCTAGGTCTCAAGACCTGGACAAGCCAAAGCCTGAGGACCTCTCAAGAAGGAGAGCAGCAAATAGAAGGTTAAATAGTTAATCAGAATCTCTTGGTTACTCAGATCAACACATTCAGAGTTTTAACTTTAATTTTGAATCTTTTACCTTTAGACAAAGAATTTCTACATCCTGGAGACACATATTTCATGTAGAATCAGAACTGGCTCATACACTAGGTAAGACTGATGCTGTAGCAAATCATTTAAATTGAATCATATTTACCTCATCAAACCATATAAAAGTAGTAAAAGCAAGAGCAAGTTCTGGTGCAGAAAGAATATGCTTTCTAAAAGAGAAACTTAATCAGTTTTATTCCCTAGATTAATTAAGTATGCTGGAAATAGGAAATGAGTTAATTGTGCAAATGCTCCATTGTGATTCACTCTGATAATCACTAAGAAGCATAAGCACATCCTCCATTATCCACAGCTTTCCTGAGTTACAGGGATTAGATATCTTTTGGAAGGACATACTACTCTGAAACTACAAGACGGCTCCTTGCCTGGGACTCAGCCAAGGCTGGTCAAATCACTGTAGTAGATGGGCATGGTGAGTACTTTCATGACAGTGATTTTCTTCCCCTGTATCTGTCATTAAGTGTCACTCTTAGAGTGCATTAACAGGAAGGAGCCAGTGACTGAGAGTGAAGAGCTTAGTCTTAGCAGAAAGCCTCAGCAGAGTGAGCTTTGTGGAAGGTGACAGCATAGTCTGACAGAAAACCCATCCCATGTGTTTATGGCCTCTTCTGCAGTGCTTGTAGCCACAGAGTCCTACCTCCGCTTAGGCTGATGGTACAGCAGCAGTAATGTTCCTTCAACAAGAAAAAAACCCAATTTCAATGTTTCCTTGCTTCTGACCTCCTGATTTCATGTTCTAGACAGTGTATTTTATTCCTGATCAGCTGCTTTAAATCTTTATTTCCTTGCTTTGCTGTCAACTGGAGGTATGAGTTTGTGGAGAAATGAGGCAGTAAATTTCTGCCATGCTCTCAATATCTCTCCCTCCCTCACCCTGTTTTCTTTGTGTTTCCGTTATCCCTGGCTACAGTTATTTATTGAAAATATAAAGAGTGTTTTTACAGTAACTCAATTAATTTGAGCAACTGCGCTGCTGTAGAACCACATATAATGTATACTTGAAAGGAGTTAGGAGCTTTATCTCTCAACTAACAACAGAAGTGACAGGTAAAACTCCTCAGCCAGGCACTCATGGGGACTGAAGAGAGAGCAAAGGCACATCACCTCTGGCAGAGGACATGGTCCACAGAGCCATTGCCATTCTGCACTAGCTTGCTTTGAAGTTACTCTGCTCTGCAGCAATGAGTAAAGAGGACAAGTGTAAAAAGGAAGGATGGTTTGCTTTCATGCCCTGTAAAGCTGCTGCAACAGTGTGTATCTGGACAGATGAACTTCGGGAATTTCAGGATCTTTCAGGGAATAGAAGTTGTCCATTTTAAGACAACAGATTATTCACTCAACCTTTTAAGCTGTCAGCTGTAAAATTAACTTGGACTATTGCTGGTGAGTGCATATGGAAGCAGGTTGAATCTAATCCATCAATTTTTAAAAGGATCTATACCTTCCACAGGAATTACTGTTAGTTGTGGATGTGCCTTCCTTGCCTTTTGGACACTTGCTTTCTTGAGGAGCAGAAATACTGTTCAGAACAGCCTGTTTAACTAAGGAATTGCAGGTAGAAGCATTGCACATGGAAACTATTAATCCTAAAAGCAATCTGCTGGTGTGTTAGTGCTGTTCTTATGCAAGAAAAACATGGGGGAACAGCAATAGCAATACTTCATTATTTGATGTGTAGCTTATTATTTCACTTACTGGAGTTTAGTGAGGATTACTTTAAGAGCTTTTCTCAGGAGGCTGTACAATAGCACTGACTGTTCAAGTGGTAGATAGAAAGGAGTCAGTTTTAAAAACATATAGTATTTCAAAAACTGTTATCACAAAACAGAACCTGGGATTTTTGAAAAGGCTGTAAGCAAACTAGGCACTCAGCTCTCACTGAGAGTTGGAAGGCCAGCGTAAGAATTTGCCCAGCTAAGCCTCAGCCCATCTTAAAGGGTATTCAGGGCTGTGGTGCCACAGTAAATAGCAGGCTGTTGCCAAAACATAATTTCTAGTCAAACAGGACAAGTAAATGAACAAAGATCAGAGCACATCACCAGGCACTGAGTCGCAAGTGCTGGGATGCAAATTCAGAGCCAGGGAGTTCAGCCATGCTAACTGGGATGTGAACTGATAATTTTTTGATGTCAGCTTTTTTCTTCCCAGGCAGATATCTCAGCCTTCTTTCCATCTTGCTATTTAAGCTCAACTGCTCTGTGTTACTGCCAAGATGCTTGAAACCATCTCAGTTCAACCACAGTGGTATGGGCATGATTAATAATGACATGATATACACCAAGAGGATCTCACTGATCTAGGTCTCTCACTGCTGGATATGAACACTCCAGAGATTGTGTCACCTCTTCCTTTTTTGCCTTTTTACTTCCTGACAGGTTCTTTGCATACCTTTGTAAAAACCAAGAAGTGTTTACCTTAAAGCAGGTGTTTGTGCAGGAAAATACTGGTTATATGTAAAACAGTCCAGTTGTGTTCCAGGCAGTAATTTTATTGCTCAAATAACTGCTTCTCCCACTTAATTACAGTATTGTTAAATGTAGATTGCTATGGAAGTAGTTCATGCTTCGGTACTATGTGTGAAATGAGCACAGGAAGATGTGCCTACATAACTTTTAGGGACCATCTCCGTAATGGACAAAAAGTCAAGTGACCCTACAGATGTTAATTACTCTCCTAGGATATCCTTATATGGTTCTTTCCTGATGTAGTTGATATGCATCACACTTGGAAAACATCTGCACTTTGGCATAACTTCTTCACATTATTATTTGTATTTTGGGAGGGATGAGCAAAACATGTTATAAAAACTCAGCACCTGCCCCAAATTGTAATATGCGAAGAAAGGGGAAAGGAGATTCACTCATTTTGTCAAAAATTTCAACACATTTTATTTTGAACCTTTTAATTTTTTCACTCTTTAATGGGTATCTGTCACTTTGGGATTTCAGCAGTCACCTGTGACTCTAGAATGACAATCCTTTGATGTGGAAATCTTGGTGCTGTTAAAGTATCAGTACTTTTGCAAGTGGTATCACAACCATGGTTTTTCTGACAGGTTTCTGTTTGTAAAGGAAGCAGGATATGTTGTAGATCATGGCAGATGGGACTTCTGGACAGCATGAGGTATCCAGCCACTCCCTTTGCTAATGCCCTTGACAGAGGTCCCTAGTCATATACACACCTGCTAGTTTACGTGAGGCAGGTGATTTCACTCATTCAGGAGAGCAGATTCAGCTCTTGCAATGTTTTGTACTACCAGTTTTAGACTTTAGCTTGGTGTTATTTCATTTGGATCATATGGTGTCATTGGTGGGATTTAACTAGTAATTGAAAGTGATTCCACTGATACCTTGGGAAATATCTATGCATTTCTTTAGCGAGCTTGGAGACAAGGACAAAAAATTGGCAGGTGGAGAAGGGGAAATGTTTCTGCCAGCTACACAAGCTGCCAGCTTTTGGTATTTCCCAGAATCCTGCCTGCCACTGCTTCCTGACACTGTCACCTCAGAACTCTCTCTCCTGTGTGGGGCAGTTGAGCTCTGGCTGTCCTCCTTGGTAATACTACAGGGACTGCCTATACTGAGCACCACTTTGCTTTTCACTTTATTCAAGCCTGAGTAAAACTGTGGCATATATTTATTGCAGTAGAGCCCTTTGCAACCCATGACATTACTTGTGGCTGAAGCCTAGTGATTACATGGCACCTTGCATTTGGGAGACAGGCTATAGGACCATGACTTCTTTCCTCCTGGAGCAGGGTCCATTTGTTCCTGTGTAGAAGACGGTCTGTTTTAAAGGTTGGTGTCAGCATTTGAGTCACTTATAAAAATGTTTCGTGTGTTAGAATCAGGTCAGGTGCTGTAGAATCATAGAATATCCTGAGTTGGAAGAGATCCACGAGGATCATTGAAGTGCAGCTCCTGGCCCGGCACAGGAGAACCCCCAAAATCACACCATGTGCCTGAGAATATAGTCCAAACCTTCCTTGAATTCTGACACAACTTCAGACCATTCCCTCAGGTCATCAGAAAGGAGTGATTACTGTCTGGCCCTACTCTTCCCTGTGTGAGGAAGCTGACCACTATGAGGCCTCTCATCGGTCTCCTTCCTGCTGACAAAGCCAAGTGCCCTCAACTGCTCCTCATATGGCGTCCCCTCTAGGCCCTTCACCATCTTTGTAGCCCTTCTTTGGAATGCTTTCTAGTAGTTTTATATCCTTCTTGTATTGTGGCATCCAAAACTGCTTGGAGAACTCAAGGTAAGGCCACACCAGGACAGGGCAGAGCTGAACAATCCCCTCCCTCAACCAGCTGGTGATGCTTCGCCTGATGCTCCCCAGGACATGACTTGCCTTCCTGGCTGCCAGGGCACACTGCAGACTCAAGGCTTTGGAGTGTGCTGTGGGGTTTGAATGCTTATTTTTCTATTCAATTGTTTTGTGAAAGATCTCCCGCTGACCCACATTTCCACACAAAGAAAGCTGGCCACTGAATGAATTTAATAGATTGAAGGTGTTACCCACCTTCAAAAAGTCATTTTCAGTTACTTCACATTGAAGTTTTTGAAAGTTGTATAAAGAAAACCAAACAAAACCATCAAAAAACATAGTTCTTATCCCTCTCAGTCAAATTAAACCATCTCAAACGTGGCCTAAACAGAGCTCAAGTTATCTTTCCTCTTACTGTAAAAAGGACAGGTTTTCTTTGAATATTCTGTCCATTTTACCCTCTGTCTGAAAGACAGCACTGCCAGCAGTGCCATGTACCTTTATTTACTTGTGAGGAATGTGAGAAAATAATAATAATAATAAAGTACTGGTTAGGCATTAAAATACTACACAGCAGTCCCCAGCCAGCAACCCCTGCACAGACAGGCTATGGAGAACTTGTACCAGCAGAAACAAGGTTAGAACCACTTCTAACATCTGAAACCTTTCTGCTTCACATCTAAATACCATACCTGCCATCCCCAGGTGTGGTATTTACACACTTTCTGCTTTTCCACCAGAGCTGCTGCTGAGGTTAGTGTAGTGTTTGCTGGAAATTCTTTGACTGACACTCCACAAAGGTCCTCAGCACTCATGCAAACATTCATCCCACTAACCTTTCCATGAGTGTAGCATCTTTCTCGTGGACTGTTCTGCTCGCAATGAGAATTTCTAATTTTCTGTCCTGTATTTATTATGTCCCTGATGAATTCACACAAAGAGACTTAATTGTGTGCTGTGATGTTCCATTTGAACGAAGAATATTTAAACCAATTTATGTTACATTTTGTAATCATTTTCCCATATACATATATAAAAAAGTCAAAATCCAACTAAAATCAAAGAACCCCTCTACTATGAAGACCTTTATTCAGCCTTTTTAATTTCAGAGTTATTTAGGAGTATTAGAACTGCCTTTGTTCCTGGGACAATGCTGTATATTGTGTGCATGTACAATTTAGTTTATTCTCCCCTTACTCCTCTGTTGCAGTGTAAGTTGCTTTGTGAGTTGTTCCCAAAAGACTCTTCTCTAGGCTCGGTGATATATGGAAGCCTGAAGGACCCTTCTAAGGTCAGAAGTGGTATAAATAAGAGCCACAGCAATGTCAACCAGAAGAAGTACTTTGGGCTCACACAGTTTCAGGGCACTGAGCAAGGATAGACAGGACAGAAGTTCATTTGGCATTCTGTGTGAGTCATAGAGTCCCATAATATCTGAATCTAAGGACTTGCAAAGGCAAGCAAAAACACAGCACTTCTTGGACCTCAGTCAGAAATCATAGCACAGAGCGCGAACCCTTGTGAATGACAATAGTAACAGACAATGTTACATTTTACCTGTCTTGTTGAGGTAGCAAACCAAATGTTAGTACGCTTGTTTCTTGCTGTGTGCTTATATGTGCTGTATGTTTATACGTACTTTGTACTGTTTTGGATGTCGCTGCTGTAAGCAGCTAAGGAATGTGCTACTTAGTCAATGATGAATCCTTCCAACCCAGTATCCTGTCTCCAGCAGTGACATTAAGAGGCTCTCTTCAGGAAGCACAAACAAACCTGACTGCTGAGTACCATTCTCAGCATCCAAATGTTATAGACTCATCTCTGCCTTCTCCCTCTTTATGGATATGTTGTCCATGTGCCTGTCTACCCTCTTTTTGGAACTGCTTTCCCTTTAAAACCTGCTGTGACTGAATATTTTACAAGCTCATTCCTGCCATGTAAGAAAGTACTTTATTATAACTGTGAAATGGGATTTAGTGAGCAAGTTTTTCATTCATCTTATTTCCAGGGAGCCTTCTCTCTTAACCAAAAATTCTCAGCTTTTAAAAGCTCCTTAATAAGATCTACCCCACCATCCACATCACTTTATCTGCCCTTCCTGGTACCTACCCTCAGTCCATCGTGTCCTTGCAATGCCGAGAGCAGTGATGAGCATTAGTCGGGATGTGGGTGCACCTGGGCTTTACAAGTTGGCAAAACAATGCTCTTTGCATTGTTTTCAGCACCCTTCCTGATAATGCTCAAGCATTCGATGCTTCTTCTGACTGACACTGCACATTGAGCTGATGAATGAAACTGGGAATAACTAATGAGAATACACCATTGTGATCGAGGCTGGCTGTGGTATGCAGTTAAATATAGCCATACTGAATTTTTTTTTTTTTTTAACCACATTCTAGTGTCTGTCTCAGTGAAAGACAAATATTATCAGCCAGGGTAACTGCAGCAAATTGGGCAGCTTTGGGTCACTGTATTTTTGCAGTCTTCCCTTTCTCTCTCCTCAGAGCATTAGTACTACTATACCTCATGGTGCAAACTAGAGCACCCCTAAGTAATATGCCTACACATTCTTCCCGGATTTGTGTGCAGAGGCCCAAGGTGACTTTTAAACTTAGGTCTCTTGTTCAAAAACTTATTGTAAGGATGTGGAAACACTTCTTTCTGATGCTTCCTTTTGAAGAGGTTTTATGACTCAGATGCACAAATTAAATTCCAGATGAAAGTATAGCAGAAGCTTTAGCCCAGGAGCAACACCTACCCAGTTTTATAAGCCTGTCACACATACAGCTTTTAAAAAAGCCTGTATAATAAACAAAACTCACCTATAGAAACAATTAGGCAATAGCAGTTTTAATTTAGGGAATTTCCAGCAGATTAGTAATAAGCTGTGAAGAGCCTGCGGCCTCAAATGCAACCGTGAGCATCTAGTTTCTAGGAAATTGTTTGTGTTGTGATGGTTATTGCTACTGAACAATTAACACCTGGAAGACTTAAAAAAAAATTGGCTTTTAATTTCTCTTTTCCATTCTCAGCATGTGAAGTACAATTCTGGCATGAGTCACAGCTCTCTGAGATCCATCTCCTCCCTGAAGTCCGCACTGCTAGCACTGAACCAGAGCATGCTATCAAGAGCAGAGGCACTGATCCAAGGAAGCAATCAGGTACCCGTGTGATTCTTCCCCCATGGAGCTCTCAAAAACTAACCAAAAAAGCTTCTTTGGAACATTCTTCCCAGAATTTCAAACAGTCTGAAGGAGACAAACATTTTATCAGAATCTATATATGAAACAAGATAAAGTACTTTCCGCACTCAAGAAATGTCTTTGGAAAGGAGATAGTCCTTTCCCCGAGGTCTGGTAGCAGTCAGTCAGAGAGGTACCCTGCAACAGAAACAAACCTCCTATGCTCTCTGTCAGTTTAACCTACTGTGCATAAATCCTACTGATAACACTAATTGTGGTTATAACTAAAGATCGACCATACGGGAATCTCATACTACAGTCCTAGAAATACTCTGCTTAGATATCTCTACAAGCAGATTTAATGCAGTCCTTTACCACTTTGGATGCTTCAGAAATGAGACTGTGTCCCAGAACTTCACAGGTCTCCTTGTTCAGGTACTTGACATACAAATAGTCATATGACATAGACTCAGCCACAAGTGTTAATGAGAAAGCAATTAATCACAGATTCCATGCAGCTTGTATGTGAAAAACCTCACCAGTTATACTGGATCCAGACAGACCTGGTGTGGTGAAAGCAATTTAGTTTCCTGTAATAGTGATGTAGCTGCCCAGTTGCTCTCTGGAGCAAGAAATTAACATAGAAACACAATTCCCTTTGCTTATACGTAAATTGGGTTCCGTGGCCTTTTAAGAAAAGAAGAATTAATTAACTTGAGAGCCCAGGGATGTCCAGAGTCTGGGGATGGCAACATCAACTTGGATATATGTAGTGAGAAATTTGTACTGGTCAGAATCTCACTTCTTGCTGTCTCAATGTATTTTTAAACTTCATTTTAATTTATTTAATTTTTTCTTTCAGTGCTGGCTGTCATTACTGCTTACATCAGTGGAGAGATTCCAACTGAATTTCGAGGGCAACTGGACTAGTTACTGGGTTGTTGTACTGAAAAGGCATGTGATATAAAAAGCCACCACGTTGTTCTCACCAGGCTGGAATCATGGATAACCAAGTGTGCTTGCTCAAGTGCAGCTGTGCATTGTCACCCACGAAGGCAGTTGGCTGCATTTTAGGTGCAACCTGGACAATGGAACCTGGCCTGGCCAGAAGCTGCAGTTTGGCAGTTTAGACCCACTGGGGCTCTAACCAGGCCCAGGGAGCAGAGAAAAGGAATTTTTTTGAGAGACAAAGCTGTAATTTCCAAATGATGGAGTTTGAGCTGCAGAAGTTATGTCAGCACTGCAGCCAGTGACAATTCTGTCAGCTGTGTGGTTTACCAGGAGAAGTCTTCAGCTAGAAAACAATTCTCAAGTGCTTTGCACTGAATGGAAATTGTAGAGAAAGTGGTTTTATTAAAGATTTTTGTATAGTATTTATTGACTCATTTGAACACTTGTAACATTTAAAATATACTTTTCTGAAGCAATTAACTATTTCCTACAAATCTTATTGATATGAAGGGATGCCCCTACACTGTAACTCCAGCTGCNCTATTTCCTACAAATCTTATTGATATGATAACTCATAGCTGTAAGACATCCTCCCAAACAGTAAGGTATGTATGTGCCCTTATAGAATCATAGAATGGTTTGGGTTAGAGGGGACCTTTAAAGGTGATCTAGTCCAACTCCCCTGTGATAAACAGGAACATCTTTGTCTCCATCATGTTGCTCATGACCGTTATTGTTTCCAGGGACGGTACATCTACAACTGTCCTGGGCAACTCCTTCCAGTGATTCATCACCCTCATTTTAGAAGTTTTTTTCTTTATAGCTAGTCAGAATTGACTGTTAGTTTATAACAATTACCTCTTGTCCAGTTGCAGCAGACCCCGATAAAAAGTCTGTTCCCATCTTTGTTACAAGCCCCTTCTAAGTACTGAAAGGCTGTAATATGGTTTCTCTGGAGCCTTTTCTTTTCCATGCTGAACAACTCCAATGTCCTTATTCTTCTGAGTCTTCCCATGAACTCCTGTTGAAATAGTTGCTTCCTTAATGCTACACATATGTTTTGAGAGCTCAGAAAAGACAGGGAAATTACAAACATGTGAGCTCAAAACTTCTGAGAAAATGAGAACTGCCAGTGTTTCTGTAATTGAAGATATGCTTTGTAAACTGTCCCTGCCTCTCCTTTTCTTTTATCCAAGATGAACAAAAAGTGAAACGGTGCATTAAGCCCGGGAAGTAAGTTAAGGTTATAAAAGTGATTACGTTCGATGATTATAAAAGTGATTATGTACGATGTCATGTTCCTTTTGATGACGTGGATAAAACATGTCCAAAAGGGTGCTTGAAGAGGGACGGGACTTTTTTGGGGGGAAGGGGGAGGCGTGCTCGGGGTGATGGATGGTGCAACAAGCTGAGCCACTCACTGCGGCAAACCTGCGATCCCCTCGGCCGGGCTCGGCTGCCCTTTACCCTGCCCGGGGCCGCGGCCGCCGCAGCGATCGCCTCCCGCCGGCGGAGGGGAAACCCCCGCTGCTGGGCTTAACCTCGTATCCCCACCGACCCTTCCGAGCACTGTCCCAGGGCCGGGGCGGCCAGCGAGGCGCTTCCTGCGGGGGGGTGCGCGGAGCCCGGGAAACTTTCGGAGGGAGCCACTTCCTTGCCGGCCTGGTTGGGGGGAGATGGCAGGAGGGAGAGAGGGAGGGGTGAAGGCGGGGAAGCGCCATCCGCAGCCCCTCCGCCTGCTGTGAGACGGCCATTTAAGCCCTGGGCAAGGAGCCAGCGAGAAGCGGCGCTGGAGAGAGGTGGCTGGCCCGGCTCTCCCGCGGCTGCAGTCCCGTTCACTCTCCCACTCACTCCGCCCCGCGCAGGGATTCCCCCGCGGCTCCATCCCCCCGCCTTTNCGGTGCCACCGGGGGAGGAAAGGGGAGGCTGGGGGGCCGCGGGTCGCTGGAGGCGGCGCTCACCTGGGGCGGGATCCCCGCGGCCTCCCGCGGCTCTGTCCGCCTGCCCTCCGGGAGTCTGAGCCCCTCCCGCCCGCAGCTGGGGGGATGTGCTGGACCACGACCCTGTGCTACGGCCGTGTGACTCATTTCGGTGCCCGCGTTGTTTACCCCGCTAAAAGGTGCCCTCGGTAGAACAGGGACGGGTCCGTGTCCCCGGTGTTGTAGCCTGCCCTTCTCCTGTCGGTGCTGGTTAATTAGTAATAGGTTATTTGTGCGTTGCCCGAGACGGTGGTGCACATCACCCCCTGGGTTAAAGCCTTCAGGATCAGTGTGGAGTTTCCGCTGGAAAATCCTGCCCTGTACAGGGCAGCAGATCAGTAGGAGACCTTTCCCGGCACACTTGGGTTTGAGGCCCCACTCTGTTCCCACGTGCATTTCAGGATGTTCTTCCAAGAACACCTTTCAGTGATATAAATCAGAATCGCTTGCCAGGTGACCCACTCACAGCGTGCTGGCATAGACTTTTTACTCCGTCCTTCACTCAGCTGATAGCTTCCTTCTGATTGCTGTGAACCCTAATGTTTTGGGGCTTGCTGAACTTTCGCTTTCTGATGTACTTGGTTGGCCTCTCTGCCTAAACAATTTCTGCTGCAGAAGTGTGAATGTGTGTTGGTATGGACTAAGGTGCTCAGTAATCTGTGGTGACAGCTCTGCTTAAGAGCTGCAGAGCAGAGCTGTACCCCTACTTTAACTATTTTTTTCCTTACCGTATGTCGGCACCAGTTTGTGATTGCAGTCAATGATTGTTGTAAACCTTTGCTTCATCCTCCTTTTGTGTCTCCTTCAGTACCTCTTTTCGAGGTACCTTGCAGTGTTTTGTCGTTCCATGTCTGTTGTTGTACAAAGCCTAGATTTAGAAGTCTTCTGAAAGAGCACTAAAACTGAATTGGATATCAAAGTACTCCAGCATTTTGGAAAAGCTCAAGCGGGCCTAGATTGTCCTTGGGTATGGCCTTGCAGGATCTGCCTACCATGACCTCTGTAGCTTTTCTTCTCGAGCTAGATATGAAATGTTTTGATCTCTTCTGATATTCTCTAAAACAGGCTCTTAACTGGTGTGTAGTATGATTAATAATAATACTAAAAAGGTGGACCCTTTGTTCAGTTACATCTAGTTCATGTATTCATCATCTTGGGACCCAGCTGCAGACCCTTGGGTAGGCCCTGTTATCCTCAGAGCTCCCATCAACATGCTGCAGGACAGATGTGGAGATTTTGGTGTGGCTCATGATTTTAGGTGGGAGCTCTCCAGCTAATGGTGTCATTATTGAAAATTGAGAAGACAGTAGTTCAATTGTGACTTCAGGTGTACCCATGAATGTGAAGGCTGATGCAAGGAAGTCTCCCATCCATCACACTTGTTACCTAGCGCTGATCTGCACCTGGTGGAGCACTTGCTTGATCTACACAGAGGTGGGGAGAAATGCTCCTTAGAAGCTTTTTCCTTAGAGCAATAGAATGTAAACTGAGTTCTCGCTGTTGGTGTAATTCTGTAAATCATTCACTCATTTGAAATGACTAAACTTCACTGTGGCCACTTACAACAGGTAGGGTGGGATAACTCGTGTAAAAAGGTTGTTATGTTTATACAGACCATAAGCAATAAGGATGCAGAATAAAGGCTTGTTTGGTTAGAATGATGTCTTTAAGCACCATAGACTTGTTGCCCATTCCAAGTAGCATTCTCATGGCCTTGCTCTTTAAGAATCAGGATATTCTCTAATAGGGTGCTGTTTTGCTCTTTGTGTTGGGTTCTTGGCATAGAAGGTGGCAAATGTTAGAATTGCCAATGTCATTTGTGTGTACAAGGATGTGGCCTGGGACTACATGGTGAGGTGTAAGAAGATGTCAGGCATGTGGCATGAGCTGGACCTTGTGTGTTGCCACTAAGAACTTGCCTCTTGCCTGCAGTCTCCTAGTTGGCCCCTGAGCAGAAGGCAGCGAGCCTGGTGAAAATGGCTCTCAGCTGGATCTGGTCTCCGTGTTGGCTTTCAGATAACTGTGGGGTTGGTGAGGGGACAGTGCTCCTTACACTGACACCATTGCCAGCCCAAACACACGCAAGGACTGCAAAGCAGCCCAAGCTGTGGAGCGGCTGTGCTATGGCAGCTCCAGAGTGGCGTGATGGGCATATGATCTTTCTGTGGTGTTTTTTACTCAAGGATAATAATCTTCCTTGTTTTTGATGAATCACAACATAGTGGGCAAGGTTGGAGTTGTTGTAAAACAAACCTTGCAATGATTGTATTAGTGATATGACAACATCTACATACTAGAAGGGCAACAGACTTTTAAGCCCTAGTGTTTGCGTGCTTGTTTTGGTGCTTAGAATTATAAATGCCTTTTATGTGCACCTAAACTGCGCACTGTGGTTGGACTGGATGACCTTTATGGTCTTTTCCAACAGAAATAGTAATTCTCTGTAATGGCTTGTTCTTATGGCTTATTCCATGCACAGAATTACTGATACTGTGTGAGTTGATTATATAGGATTATGGCTTAATTATGACTGAATTTCCAACTGAGGAGTTGAAATGAAGAACCATCTTATCTCAAATGCGGGCTTGCCATGTGTGTATGTTGCATGTAAGATAATTTCTGCTATATATTGGTAATTATTAATCATCCTTAATCATTCTTGCTGATTCTTCTCCTGTATAGTAGTCTAAATTTTAGTTTGTGAAATTATTCCGGATTATCTTCAGCAAGAAAAAGTTAATAGTAGCACATACCATTTAACAAAAATATTTTGCAAATATTTTATGGCAGGTCTACATACAGCTCACTTAGAGATTTTAAAAAGAACAAATCTTGAGAAGTATGAGGCTACCTTTCTGATAATGTGCATTCACTTGGGAGGTAAAATCTTTAATGACTACTCTTAGAAACATGGGTATGAGCATCGCTGATCTGGAGATCTGAGGAGGCCTGAACATACACTGCATAGACCCGAAAGGGAAGCTGTAGCTGTGAACTGAGTTTGCTTGTATCAGAGGAGCTTAGAAATGTGCTTTTCCTCTGTGAGGGCAACTTATTTTTGTGATGATTGACTGTTAATGCTGCAATGTAAGGGTTTTCATTTTTGAGTAAGACCTCAACACAGGTTAATTTCCTGTGCTTCTTTATGCTCGTCACAAAACCCCCACAGCACAAGCACCTTCTGTGGTACTCAATAGATACTTTGTTTTTGGCACGACATGGCATGTATGTGCGTAAGGCTTCCTTAGCCGCATAGGCTGGCTGCACATTGTGGCACACTCAGATCATTTCCAATACTTGGAGTCTTCAGCCAGCACCACACAACAAAATATCTTCTTCTGCATGCTTGAGATCAGAATTCAGGCCCACAGTGGAAATGTTGTCTGTGCAAACAGCCACGCTATTATTAGTACTTCCTCAATTATGTGAGCTTCATGCAAGTCTTTGTGGAGAATTTTCATGACATGTAATTTTTTTTGGTTGGTGTTTCTAAATACGAGCAAAATTGCTACTGTTTTAAAATCTTCGGTTGTTCATTGTGTAGGGCACAATCCATATAATTTTAATTTATGCATTTCATTTTTTCTACTAGAATTACAGTACATGTATCATAGAGTGAGCATTTTGACAATGTTAGAAAGTGGTTGAGGACTGGGAATTCGTTTATTGGTATGAAGCCTCTCATGGCATTTACTTTGGGTTTATGCTTGCCTGCTTGAAAGAAGATTTTCAATATGAGCAAAGGAGAGAGAAGCTATTTGAACTCAATGGCTGCACATCTGGTTGTTAGCCTAATGTGACTGGTTTTAGTTAGACTCCAAGATTTGAATGTAAATTGTACCTTGAACGTCATGAAGGGTTGCTGGAAGTGTAGGAGGAGCTCTCAATTTTGTCCATCAGAGAACACCTACTGCTGTGTAGGAATAGGAAAGTGATGGAGAACCTTGCCTTAAATGGAGCTGTCGGTAGGAAATTAATTTTCAGGAGGAGATGACTGTGCAGGGGAAGACTTTTATTGGAGGGGGGGAAAAAAAGACAACGAAACGTAGCTGAGCATGTGCTAATATGAAGTGTTAAAAAGAGGAGTGTAGGGAAGTGGTCAGTCACCTACTGGAAGAGTAGAACAAAACCGTTGCACTGCTCTGGAAGGCTGCACCAAGGCTTTTCTCTAGGTGCTTTCCAGCTGTTCCCAAAGGTATTTACACGTGAACAGATGACGTGCGGAAAAAGACCCCGTAGCTCGTAAGAGTTACGAGGTAGGTATGTTTCTTAGCATAGTTAAGAGATAGGCATGTTTATTAGCAGC
The DNA here is from genome assembly GCA_013390025.1 of Pitta sordida. Taxonomy (NCBI): domain Eukaryota; kingdom Metazoa; phylum Chordata; class Aves; order Passeriformes; family Pittidae; genus Pitta; species Pitta sordida. The sequence continues at coordinate 52,763 of WEKX01016687.1, read as the reverse complement.
GCTGGGAAGCAAAGGGGAAACATCCTTACCAAACTTACCTGCCGGCTGCTGTTTTGTCAGTGCCTTAAATGCTACAGTTATACATATTCAACAAGTGAGTTACATATGCGTCCTAGTCCCCACCTGGGGGGTCCTTTGTTGAAGGGCATGGTTGATACCAGCCCATTTCCAACATCCCGCTGGCAATCTTTGGTTTGTCGGCGCAGATTCTTTGCTAATTGGTGTGATATAGAGTCAACTTCAACCCCATTGTTCAATCAGCTCCTTTTGTTCACAACTCACAGACCTCCTGGGGCTATTAATGCAAAATTCCAGGAGAAAATCCAAGATTAAGTGGGAAAAGTAATGCAGCAAAGAGTGGTCATGTATGGGGTCCAACCAGAGCTGAATCGATAGACTCGTGACCTCAGTTATCTTCTATGCCGTTTGTGGGCATCCAGTGGAAAAGCCGGGGAAGGGTACATCCTTGTCTTTCCATAAACGTTGTTGGTATTGGGCATATCACTGAAAGGAATTAGGGTTATTTTCCTGCCATCACCAGGAAATTGGAAGAATTCCTTGGTACTAGAAACCCCACAGTCCAGCCATCACTATTTTCCTTCTGGGCATTATGTGAAGATACTAAGGGCCCATATAGGAAAGCCTCTTTCTCCACCTGTAGAAATGTAATGGAGGAAAAGGTAATTGTGCTTTTGACTGCATCTCAGAATAGAAAAAATTGCACCTACAGCTAAATGTGGAGGAGGGAATGATGTTAGTGTCTGCTGTGGTTACAGACCCGTGGGGTCTGTAACTGACCGTGTCTTTACATGTTTCAAACCCAAGTGGTATGTTTGGAGAAGAGGGCTAAGGCCTGTGTTGGAAATGACTGCGACTTTGGAAGAAGGGAATACTGTAAGGATCCCCTTCAGACTCTCCTAGCCAGTGCCTTGAAGTCCTTTTCTCTCCAGTGCTGCCCATCTGCTCATTCTGTCTCCTTTTCCTATGCTTTTACCTCCCGTTTGTTTGGTACACTTCTGACTCTTATCATTGTTTTGTACAGTTTTAACCAAACTGAACAAGTGAAAGACATACATAATATGTCAGTGGGAAGTTCCTAATGCATGAAAAGGGTTTTTTTTTGTGTACTGCATGTGGGCTTCTGCTTTAGGATTGAGAATGTGGGAGTCTTCTTTACATGTAGGGTTAGGTGTTTTGTTTATTGGATGGTCTTAATGGTTTTTTGGTTGATTGGTTTGGCTTTGTGGTATGCGGGAGAATACTGTCTACAAACTGCAGTACTGTTTTCTGTGCACCCTATGGGCCAGAGATTGAGTATAATGAGTAATTTGTGTGTTCTTCACCCCTATTACTCCTGTTGAAGGTCAGAAGTTTTTGCTTCTGAGATTATAAAATCATAAAGATTTGAACATCAGGTCCAGAGCTTTATTGTAAGTTGCAGTCTGCCTGTTGTAGCCTGGTAAGCAGACGCAGTCACTTGGTGTATCTGTGTTGAAGCCATGGGTGCTTGCGAAAGGACAAGGATGACATGTGGTCCTGGCTCCAAGAGAGTTCCTTCTGAGCCCAAAAGTTCTGGAGCCCTCTCTGCCATCATAGCCCAGGTGAGCAGAGGGGCGTAAGTGCCCGGGAGCTTGTCCTTGTTAGGCTGTTATATTTGTATCTGCAACACAGCTGGCCCTGTGATTAGGTGCATTCACAGGTGAATTCCTTACTTCCTTTTGGCAGTATTTTGGTAGGGTTTTGTGTCTACCAGGTTCCAAGCAGTGTGGCTCAACCCACCCTGCATGGGAGTGTTCTCCAAAGAGGTTATTTTTGTAACCAACTCTGTGGAAACCCAGCCTGTCCTTTACAAGTCTCCGCTTTTACTGGTTCAGTGGTATTTTGTTATGGGTTTTTTATTTATTTATTTTTAATGGAGTGTGTCAGGATGAATCATTTGTTCGTCTTGGTAGATGGGTGGTAAGACTCTGCATACCTGTAGGAAGACTCCTAGCCAAGGTTATGATATGCATCTTGCTCTGTTTGGTGATAGGTTGTCCCTTTGTAAATGGTTCTGGAGGGTTATTTTGCATAGGAATGCAGATGGGTTTTGTTTCTGCATTCCCCATCATGGTGGAGCTTAGACTGTGCTTTCTGTCATTTCTTCGTCTTGGGTACTTGAATTCTGGTATGTTAGGGCATTTTTAATAATCTTCCTTGTTTTTTTTTTTTTTAATGCACATGAACAGGTCACTGCTGGCAAGTCTGTTTCTATATATCTGCTTTTGAGTCCTCTTCTTTCAGATTGTAATTTCTACCAGCTCTGTTTCTTGAAATAATGAGACAGCCATCCAAAGGATGCCCAGCCAGAGGGTTGGTTTATGAGAGCTGCATTGACTCGTGAGACAGGAGGGTGCTGGAAAGGATGGGACAGTGGGCCATAGCCAGGGAAGGCAGCAGGGCTTAGTTTTAGTGCAGGCCAGCCTACGTATGCAGCAAATCATGGGACCATTTATGATATTACAGCCTGGAAAGTTTCCTGATGCTTCTCTGTAGCAGTTGTTATACCTTCAGTGTCATTAGTCCCTGTAGGTAAATGGAAGCTGCTTCTTTTTGCTGCCTTTCCTCCCCAGGGTTTCCTTGTGCCCAAAGTGGCTCAGATGACTGGATTCCCAGACCATTCCCTTGAAACTTTGAACTTAATTTTGCCAAAGATAGCAGGATGAGAAGGGTAAAGGGGAACATCTGAAACCTGATTTTAGTTAGCTTTGTGTGTCTGCAGGCTGCATCAGCCTAAGTACAGCTGGCTTGTTAGTTACTGTCTGAATTAGTAGTAAGAGAGGTCACATCTTTGGCTTTAGTTGTATAGACTTGCTCTGCGTTGTGCAAGGTCACCTTTGTGGTTGGAAGTGGAGAGGACAGGGAAGATGCTGGAGGGGTGAGAAGTGTCCATCTAAAAATGGATGTGGCCTTCACCACCAGTGACATCTGGAGCACGAGTATGCAATAACCATGATAGAAAAGGGGACCAGTTTGCTGTGCTAGCACGGGTTTGGGGCAAATGACCTCTCTGAAACCAAGATGTAGTTTTGGCTGACAAGGAGAACTTGCTACCATTACCCTCGGGGATGCAGGTGAAGGAAATGCATGTTAGCAGAAAGTACCAGTGTGGAACCATCAAAACAGATTGACTCAACCTTGCTGGTGGTTTTATTACAATATTAGGCATGCCATGGTTTCAGTGTACTTTTTAATCATTAAAATGTGACTCGTTATGAAAAACCATGTGAAGGGGGAAAATGGGTGTCTGTGGCTGGCATCAAATTTCAATATGCATAATTGTATTGTGTTAATAAGGGAGTTTAAGATTTTCCCCCGTTGTGATCATGCTCGCTGATTTTGCAGGAACTTTGCATACTTATAAATACTTCAAACCAAGGGGAAGTAAAATGGACAGCAGTAAATTGGTAGGGTCTTTTTACTGCATCAAATTCCGTGTTCTTTATTTTTTTTTCTCCAGTGAAAGCAGATATGGGAATTCTTACATCGTCTTGACACTGCATATATTATAATCACCCATTTAGAGCTAAGTTTGGAATCAGACTCATGGCTTCCCTGCTACATAAATTATACTTTCTAAATTGTAGTGTTCTTTCCATCTCTTTGCAGGGTCAGCTGCTTTTTTTAATACTCGTCCTGAAGCTCAACACCAGTAAAAATGTCCTTGTTCTGATACAATATTTTTTTGCCTTGTAGGGTGTGCCTGGTTATCTGAGGTCTTTCATGGTTTCACCTTCTATGGATTTATACTTTTTTTTTTTTTTTTTTTTGCAAGGGAGAAATACAGGAAGTGTAGCCACAGTTTCCTTTTCACAGTCTTTGTAAATGTGCATCTTCAACAAAACCACACACACACACAAAAAAAGCTCTTTCTTTGGGGAAGTTGATTATGTTTGGTTCAGTTTGCATAACTTTGAGGGAAATTCACCTCTAGGGTCTGGTTCCATACAGCTGAACACCAGAGAGAAATAAGCAGCCCAGCTTTAAGGTCAGGATCTGGCCTTTTTAGCTGGCGTGCTGTGGATGTCACAGACAGTGGCCTGGTGTTTCAACTCAGACTTTGATAGATGCATCTGACAGATGAGGAAGGGGGGCTGACATACTCTGACATGAGATGAAGGAGAAGCATTAACATTTGCAGAATAAAGTATGGTTTTTTTCATTCAGTATCTCTTTGCAGTTCAAAACCCTATTTCTGGGTATATTTCTGAGGTAAAAGAAAAAAGGGAAAGTTTTTGAGAAAGTTCATTTTGAATTGTTTTTAATCTGTGTGATAGACTATCCAGTTATTCTAATTAACCTTGTACTAGTTTTAAGACTTCTTACAACCAACTAAAATGCTCCCACATTTCTTTGGTGCTATTACATTTAACATGTTCAGTCGAATGATCAGAGATGAATTAAATGTTACGTCTGTGTTAGAATAATTGAAACTACCTCTAGGCACCTGCAAAGCACTGGTAGATACTGGCATTGTGAATGTATTAACTGAAATCCAATTTTAAGACACAATTATGGGAAAGGACAAAGCTCTAAGATCTTGAATTAGATCTGTTGGGCCTTGGTTCTTTAATCTCCATAACAATGCAGGTAATTGTATGTATATAATAAATCTCAACAATACTCTTCTTTGTCCCTAAAGAAAACTTTCCTTGGTCTGTAACTGAGCAAGGACTTGCATTTGGACATGTTAAAATTTCTGGGAGATAGGTCCAGATAAAAAAAGCTATCCAGCTAACAGAAGCAAAAAAAAAAAATCTTTTATGTGTTGGGTCCATTTGGAAACAGGCCTTTTTTCCCCAGCTTAACAGTCAGTTACAGATGAAATATTGTTGTAAAGTGTTTAACCGTTTCTTCATAAGGCAAGACTTCAATGGCCAAGTCCTCCAGCACCATGGTAGTGCATTTTTCTCTTCTTGTTCTGTTTTTCTCCAGCTGTAATGATTTTTCACAATTGCTGAAAGGTAGCTGATCTAAAATATAAATGTCTTAACATATTTTTATGTGGATTTGAAACTACATAATCAAAGTATATTTGCTTCTGAACTTTTATTGTGTGTCTGATTCCTCTGTGTCATTCTGAATTTCTGATGTCTGCTATACACCCGTAATAAAATATCCACATTAAAGAAGCTAATAATTAGCTCTCTATACTAATGAAATTGAAAGCCTAAAGTACTTGGGGAAAAAGCCCCTGTATCCTTAACTAACTTTATAATCATATAATGTGCTCTAAAAAAATCTCCAAACATCTAAACTAAAAAGATCTTCCAACCAGGCATGATGTGCTTTTCATGATGAAATCATTTAATCAGTTTACTGTACTCTTTATTAAGCTAACTTTTTTCCTTTCTTGTCTGCAATATTTTGCAAAGTCCTGACACTGCTGATGAGAATATATGTGCTGAGCTCTGGCCAGCAGCAAATACTTGCAGGTGGATGCAATATCAGGAACAGCCTTAGGCGATACTCATTTCCCAGTACTACAAAACAGATCCACGGTATGTGGCTTAACTGGTATTTATTTCAGTATTGTCTTCTGACTCAGTCTTCATAATTTTACATGTATTTGTTCATCTGTTTCCTGGTTCGATGTCCGAAGCATAACACTGCAGGAGGAGTGAGCAGATGTTTATTTACTGCAGAACGTGCTTTCCCCTTTTCTCCACCCCGGCTTTCTGCTGGTAATGGAGCCTAGTTCTCCACATAGTGAGATTGGTTAGGACCTAAGTGGTACAAATCAAACAGTTCTCTTCTAAATTTCTACAAGTTTGAGCAGTCTACTGAAAGAAAAAGTGACCTTTTCATTCACTTGCACTGTCTTGGTTTTCGGTTTGCAGGAGGGGACGAAGTCGTTAAGTTCATGACTAGGTGGTTCACACAGAGCAGCCCCTGCTCCATCCTACTAAAACAATTGCCTGCTTGCTGTGCTGTTACTGGACAGAAGATCATTTTTGATAACCTGTGGGGCATAGTGAAGGCGATGCTTGCGTGCAGAATTATGTGCAGTGCAGTTATCATTTATAAGCAATGATTCTTTCTATGTCCAAGTTTAGGACTATTCACAACAACAACAGCCACAAAAGGGGAGATGAAAAAGGCAAGATGTAACATCTGTAGATGTTTATGTGGTAGTTGCTATATGTAGTATTTGTCACTATTGTCTTCAGATTTCATCAAAATGAATTCCAGTTATGTTAATCCGAGTTTTGCAGTGAAAGTTGGTCAGTTGAATGTTTTGTCTCCTCCTGTAAAGATGTGTGGAAAAGACGGGAGATAAGATACTGCCGAACTTGAGTTTCTCTTTTGAGCAAAGTTCTCTTCCTTTTTGCTTTCCTGAAGTCAGACATTTACTGTTTCATCTTCCAGGGAATCCGTGGGACTGATGAAATCCTGCTGGAGTTTTGATGATTAACTTACGACTTAGAAGTATACAACTTAGAGTAGGTTGTTGTGTCAAGATTAGTCTTGGCACATGAGAGCTTCTCACTCCTCATATATTCTCTTTGGACTTTCCTCTCCTTTGTTACGCTGATTGTGTTTTGTGACCTGGGGGTTATAAATGCCAGTGGACACAGTACATTTGCACATGGCCACTACTAAGGAATCTTGATGGAGTTAGAATCTCCTGCAATGACTTCGAAAAAGAAATCTTTCTCAGTCAACAGATGCACATAGGAAGTCAACATAGTGCCCCACCACACCTGTCTCTACCAGGATTCACTTCTGCTTACAAACTGTATCAAAAATGAGAGCTGGAGGGGAAAAAGGCGTCCTTCATGCAACTTCCTGCATTTTGTGGATACAGTGTTCCCTTTGGGTCATGAATGGGTTATAAATCAGACAAAAGCTGGGTTGTGGAGTCTTGTCTCTTTCTGCTCTAAGTGAATTGGCTAATTCTTGGTGGGTTTGTAGATAGGAAAGGCATTCCTTACATCAGGCACAGATGGGGAAGGGCTTCTTGTGCTGCGAGATAGACATTCACCTCTAGACACAGGGCAGCCTGTGGTAAACCACTCGAGTGCTTGTGAAAAGGGAGTAGCAATGTGACTGAGGCTGTACAAAACCTTAGCAGGCATTTAGTGCGACAGGGAATGTCACCCTGGATACTTGGTGTGTTGTGGAGCAAGTCCCAGTTGTGAAACAGTTACTCTGAGCAAGTGGGGACAGCGAGAGGCATCAGGATGCTGGGGAGCAAACTGCGCCTCTGACCTTATGAAGAGATGGCGCATGGCTGTGCAGATCCTGGTGAGAAATCAAGGCTAAAATCAGTATGCTGATAAAATATCTGCATTGTAAATGGCTTTCACTGATAGAGAGTGTGTACTGTACATAACTGAAGCAAACCTGATTTTTGCCTTTACACAGCAAGTGTTGCTTTCTGCTGAGGAGCAAAATCTACAGTTTGTTTCCCATAGTGCTGTGACTGGTCTTGTGGGGCAGTCTGTCGTTTGTATGTATTGGATGGTGTTTGTAAGACACTAATTTGAGATGTTCTTATCCCTGCTTTAATGCAGTGGAGAGAGCTAAACTGTGTGGGTACAACTGAGGAGAATGTGGAAATGCAAGTGTAGGAGAGGCTACTTGAGCCTGGGGTGTATTCACTTTCATCATGTCCAGTTCTGTGGGACCAAAAGCAAAGACAAGTTTCTAAAAGAAGGGGAGTAGGTTGTTGGGGGAGGATGATGAGTAAACACAGAGTGGACATGAGGAGCAAGATTGCTGCAGCCAACGTAAGTTAACAGCGTGTCTCAGCTGTTGAAGCAGTGCCCAAGTATGTGCTGTTTCATTACACAGAGCTGAACCATATTATCTCTGAAATAAAACTGACCAGTTCACCTCCTTCTTTTTAATTAGATCCTGGTGGGATGAAACATCCCCGCATGAAATGAGAGAAAGGTAAAATTCATACATACACCCCAGCCCCTTGCCCCAGACCTTTGCACCCTTGACAGCTGTGATAATATGGCACTATCCTCTGTAATTCGGATACTGCTTAGAAGTGGTAGAAGGTACTGTATTTCTAGTCCGCTAGTGTTGAACTTGCAGGCCCTCACCTTGTGAGATCACCAGCTGTGTGCTCTTCACAATCAGCGGATGATAATCACTGATCAAGCCAAGATGGTCTGAGAGCTTAAGGAGGAGTGATCTTGTCTGGTTCCTCTGCTGCACCGCACAGTAGCAAAGTCTCCAGCCTCTATGGTGACCACTATTGAGGGGAGGATGTGATTGGGTTATTGTTGGCTTATATGTGATTCATGTTATTGCTCAAACCTCACAAGGTGAGAGTATGGTTACCTTGCTTATTGTGAAAACGTATAGGAAGGCAATCTCTGTTCTAAAATGCCCAAGTGGATGTTACTTTAAGCATGTATGTGTGGAAACATGCAGTCTGAGTTTGGGGGTCATTTCTATAGCTGCATAATCCATCTCTGAAGACCAAGGAAGTGTTGAAATTAAAGCTGCCCATTTGCCTTTAATCTGCCCCTTTCTAAAGGACAGAGGCAGGGCCTGAAGCACACATTCTTCTCCCCTTCAGCATCCTGAGCTGCGTTTGCTCAGTGCCAGCCCCTCATCATAGTGCTGTTGGAGACACTTCATCTTGCCTGGAAGCATTTCATGATGCAAATCGAGGATGTCCTGGTGTCCTCCTATACAGCCTTGCCAGGAAATGTCCCCTTTGATTTTGAGGCAGCTTTTAAGGTGAGTTGAGAGTCTGCCCAACTGGGTTGTCAGGGCATTGCAGCTGAACAGGTGCCTGGTAAAATGACCCACTGGTGCTCTGCAGACCTAGATCCTGTCCCATAGGATAAACTTTCTGGGTTGACCTTGGACTTAACTCATTACACAGAACATGGCTGGGGCTGGAGACCCTAACCCTGGGCTGAGCTGGGGTACCATGATATCCTTGGGTGTCATGCAATGCACACCTGTCTGGTGGAGCCTCCTGTTCTGCTGTACTATCCAGCTCGGCTCCTTGCTCACCTTTCCGTCTTCCCAAGCCCTTTTCTGACATGGGTCTTCTGTCTATTTCACCAAATTCTTCCCTGTCCTCTTTCCAGTCTCTTTCTCCTTCCATGTATAGGATGGTTAGGGTTGCTTACAGAGCAAGTGTTTCTGATATATGTAAGCTTTTCCTAGCTATGGCAAGGGCTACCTGACTTAAGGGAGGACTAAAGGGGTTGAGGAAAGCCCATTTCTTGCCAGACCATAAGGAAAAAAGGTCTTTGGGGTACGTATTTAGCAGTTACAGGTAATCCTTTTATAACTTAAAGTAGGTGAAAGCTCCACCCATTCTGAGTTTTGTTGATGCAAGTGTGGACAGTCTTTCTCGTAGCATTTCTCATACTTGTTTCTAAATCAAATATCTTTTTTTCTTAAGTCTTCTCTGTATATACATAATTGCAGTTTGTCATTTTGATTGAAAATCCTTTCCTAATAGCCTAGTCTTTTACACTGTTCCCTTTTATATATTGTTGAAACATGGCTGTTTTCATATTTTAGCATTTTTAGCAATACAAAACTTCAGAATATGATTTCTCTTTTGAAAAGACTGTTTCTAGAATTCAGTTCTGTTCTTTACAACTTTTTATCTCTCCCTTTCCTTTTCTGCCCACACCTCGAGTCAAATTTTAGGTATGTGGGTGGAATGGATTTTGGTAATGTGGAGGAAATGGGTAGTTACATGCAGTGATGATGGGGAGGAATAAATGGTGACAAAATGTTTTTTTGCAGAACTCAGATTGTAGTTACGCATGGTATATGGTGCAGCTTCCACTCAAATTTTCTGTCATGCTTATCTTCAGTTTTGCATTTACATGTCACAGAATAGTTTAGTTTAACTTGTATTTATTTAGCTTGCTGAGGAGGAGGAGGTTGTTTTAATTGAAAGCAAAAATTCCTGTGAAGCATATGCCTCATTTTTCAGTCAGCTCTAATTAAATTTCTTTTTCCTCCCTGATTTCGAGTTGCTTCCTCTTTGTGTGCATAAGTGAGAACTTATGTGGGAGATCCCCATCATTGTTATCATGTCACGGTCTTATGTTATGATCTCATAGTTCCCTCTGTGTTGATCAGACATGTTAACAAAGATAGTAATTACAAACATATTTTTAATATGGCCTGAGCTTGTGGTAGGTTAAATATTGCTTCTGTAGGTCCTTTGGTCAGTATTTCAGCATGCTGATGAAAATCAGTGTATCGAGCCCCTGGGAAAGCTTCTGGTTCTTAAATGTGGAGAATAAAGTGTGAGGGGTTCTGAAATAACACAGTGAACTGATGGCACACAGCTTGGACTTTCTGCATTTCAGAGCTGCTGTGTAATTGCAAGAGGGTTTGTTTTCTCTTGTTTTCTCTTTCTGCCAGAAAGTCATGTTTTAAACTAACCAGTTTTTGTATAACCATAAGGTAATAGGACACTTTAAGTTAGCCAGTTCAAGGACCTATATATACGTATATCTATATATAGAAATATATATTTATGTCTGTATCTGTGTGACTGTGTATGACCACATGTATATATTTGTAAATGTAGAACAGGAGAGAAGAAATGAGACTTTATTGAGAAATAATTTATTTTGGTATTTAGTTTTGTTTGTTTAGTGTCAAGTGTTGTTTGAAAGAGACTAAAGGAAAAGGAACTCTACTCTGAGATAAGCAGTAGGAGAATTAAAAAAAAAGACATGTACTTGGCTTAAATGATGTCCAGACTTACTGTGATATTTTCCAGGCACTAGTATTTTCCTTTTCTGTTAAGATTATAAACAGTTGATTTTTGTTGCGTCTACAAAATAAAAAGAGCTACAATATTAATACATTTAACTGTTCCTTAAATATACACTTGAGTGCTTTGTTTTACTCCTTTGTGTTTAAGGAGGAACTGTGTTACAGCAGGCTTTAACTTCTACAACTGATTAAGGAACCATTAACTTGACAAACAACCGTGTGATTAATGGCAGGGGAAAAAATGGTGAATCAAACAGCACAACATTTCAATGCATTCACCTGAGGCACTTACAAGGAATTTTATCACTGGAACCCCACTAATATCATTTCAGTGGCTCTTCTGTTTCTATTAAATCCATCTGGGAGGGATTCTTTTCACAGATGTTTGTTATGTACCAACGTCTTTAATTTGAAGAAAAATCAAGGGTTTCTTCCAGCCCTAGTGTCCGTGGTGTTGATGTGAGAAAAAGGAGTGATAGAAGTGCTTGGTAAAAAGGGGTGGGCAACGGGTAGGGACATTGCAGTGGTGTATATTTGTGGGCGTGGTGTGGGTGTTTGAGCTCAGCAGTTGCTTGCTAGGCTGATGTATATCCAGTCCAAATCCTTCTCTGGGGTGAAGTTGATGTGTTGGAAATACATCGGAGTGTGGGGATGGAAAGCTGGAATGAGTTCCTTAGGGTTCAGCACAGGCGCTAAAGGTTTTCCTTGCCAAAGCAGAACCTGCTAGCTCACTTTCCACCCCGCCCATCTTAAGGGAGTTTGGGTTTCCTTAATACCCAGGCTCATGCCTGTTTGGGCCCTAGGGACTACAACTCATTTTACGTTGTTCAACAAGGTGTCATCTTCATTTGAGCTCCAGGAACCTGTTCTCTGAAGCTTGTAGTCACATATCTCTGTGTATTTTGTTATCTGGATGACAGTGCCATGAACTTCCTGCTGCAAGCAAATAATTTCTGAAGAAAAGAGGGAATTAAAAAACCTGTGGTGGATTTTATGCTTGCTGTCAAGAATGTATTTTCCTAAGAAAGTATAATCCATGGAAATTTAAGTCACAGTCTATTGTGACATGATAGAAAGTTACTTACCTATACTGGGAGAGCTCTAGGAGGTTCATTGCAAAGTCTGAATGTTTCTACATGTATAAATAATGTCATATTGTCATGTCATGGTCTAGGCATATGTTGCCTTTACATAGGAAAAATACATAATACTGCTTATTTAAAAATATTTCTTTTCAAGAGACATGTGCCAAGAAGCAGTGCGCTGGTAATAAATTCAGTTATAACCAGAGGGGGTTTATTTTTGTTAGCAGAATTGTTTTTGAGTGAGCAATGGAGATAGTGACCTACAGGGTTTACAAAATGTGGGAATCTGCCTGTCTAGCCAGCACTATAAATAAATGAGAAAGGCTTTTGAAAGATTTTTGTCAGTTCAATATACATTATTTTGTTTCGCCAAGTCTCCTTTGCTTCACAAGCTCCGTTCTGTATATGGTGCTATTTATAATCTGGGGTGAAAGAAGAGTCTCTGGGAGTGGGTGATTCACAGACACAAAATAGGGCCATAAACAATGTTAACACTGTGGCATAATCTGATAAAATCAGAAACTTGGACAAAGAGTGCAGTGCTGTTCCTCACTGGGGCTGTTGTGTGGCAGCTTTTTCTCTCTTTCCGCTGACCTTCTCTGACTTGCCAAAAATGCCATCTAGTTTCGTTTTCCCAGGGGCCTGGCACTGAGTTGCCCAAGGTTAACCTAACAACAGTGGTATGGCTTGGCCTTCCCTGGGGAGACTGTCGTGCCTGACCCATCTAAAGAGTGTGTAGCACTGCTGGTTTTCTGGGACCTGGCAGGGGAGTGTCCGAGGGCTTCATCTGTTCAGTGGCTGTTTCCTATGCATCGAAGCCTGGGGGGCTGCAGAGAGCTTGTGTTCATGGCCAAAGGTGGGTTAATGATCGTATCACAAGCTGGGAGTTGAGGTGATGAATTATGGAGATGTGTTCTCTCACGCTGTTCTTTTTGTGGGCTCTTACAGAGGAAACGAGGTGGAGGATTTAGGAAAATCTCCTGGATCCTTCCCTATGACTGTGTCAAGGGAAAGAGGGCAAATCAGGCAGGAGCTCTTTTAGCAGACTGAAGCAGTATTTTGAGTGCATGTCCTTACATAGATAGAAGCATCTTATCTACCTTCAAGAATAATATATGTATGTACTTATGTGAAATAAAACACTGATAAAGTCCAGGATTACGTATTTACTGAGAGGAGAAAGCAGAAGGATTATAAAGAGCAAGGACATAACCATTGCTGCCTCTAAACACCAGTACTTGGAGACATTATTTGAGATGAACTTTGAGGCACTGTGTATTTTATATGTATATATATATGTATACCTGTTCTTCAAGGCTGTTACAGTCTGTTGGAGAGGAAATGATTTGTTGAGTTAACCCAAGTGCTACTGCATTGCAGAGCCCATCCTGAAACTCAGGGCTCATAAGCAGGCTAGTGTGTCTGCAGAACCATGGTATGTCCAGCAATGTTAGGTGAGTCATGGAGTAGAAGAGTATTGGAAGACAAAGAAAAAGACTGAAACACAGAAATTTAAGATGACATTTTCATAGACTGGTAGATGGGGGTCCCAAAGTGCTTCCTGCTCAACAGCCTGTTAGAACAAAATCAGAAATATACCTCCGAGCAATCAAACCACAAAGGAGACGAAAAGCACATAGAGTTTAAAAAAAAAAAAGAAAAAAACAGAAAGCAAGCCCAACTGAATAAAAATACACAGGCAAAAGTGTGCGCCCACCATAGGCAGTGAAATCCTGTCTTTTACTTTCCCCTACTATGGGAGGGGTCATTGTTTCTTTTTCTAGTAAAAGAATCCATTTTTTTTAGTGTCTGTGGGAAAGGAGAATAGTCTGAATTGAGTCTTTGAGATGTTGTATTACAGAGAGTCACAGAAAATGTACTATGCAAATGACTATCTGCCTTATTAGATGCCTCAATAGAGTTCATTGTCTCAATATTGCTATTATTGGAGATGCATGGACACTACGTGATTTTACCATCAAGATGAAAAACTTCAGTGTTACAGTCTCATTGCTAGGGTACTAAGAGTGCACTGACTTAAAGGAGAGAATTTAATTAAGAGGAGTGAAAGGTCCATTGCTCTGTCCATTTTAGCTTGTCAGCTTGTCTTGTACACTGTGCATCATTTTAGGGGTCACAACAGGGGGGTTTGTGCTTCATGGGTTTGGTTTTGTTCTTCTTTCATTGCTAATAAAAAGAAAGCCCTTTTATGGGGAGGAATCCTCTAGCACCTGCTGTGATTTGCTTGATTGCAGTTGTAGAAATGCTGGCCTTGGGTGGTTGTGATGCTGGCATGTTTCTCAGGTGGGTGCTGACTCTGCACCGCCTTGGTGTCCTTGTGGAGGAGGAGCACCTACTCCTGTGCTCCCTTATGTCTGAAGCTCACCACATTGCTGCTCTTGTCCTCTGTTACCTGGCTTCTTAACTCTGAGACTGCTCACCAAGTCTCCCCTGAGCTGTCACTAGAGCCTCCTGTACTGCCTAGGGCAAAATGTAAATCCTGTGAGCTGCTGAAGTCCAAGTCTGTCTAATCTGTGTAATGTCCAAGGCTATGCACTGTCAGTCACCCTTAAGCCTACTTTTGAGGTCTTGCTTTGGACGTAGTGGGTTGCATTACAAATGGACAAGAAAGCTGTCATTTCAAGTACCTGACTTATGAAAGCAAACTGGCGCTTTGTGGTGTGTGTTGAGCTTTTTATTTAGGTTGGGGTTAGTTGTTTTGAGGCATTTTTTGTAATTCAGCTTCTCAAGGAGACGTGGCAAGTTGTCAGAATTGATGGTCAATGATACCTGATAATTTTGCATTTTATTTTTTCTGGGAATCACTAGATGTACTGTATCTGGATGCATTACAGAATGGGAATTTTCAAATAAAACTTTGACTCCAGAAGTGTGTGTTTGGTGTCTCTGTGGCCCCATAGCAATAGTAAGGATCCATCATTGAGTGTTGAGCCACACGGCTGTTGTCCATGGTAGGATGCATTTCTGGAGTGACTTTGTTGTTTCTGAACCTAATATTTGTTTCATTTGTTTCTTATGGAGAGATGGAAACAACTGAGTCTGTCTCTGTTTTAGTGTCTGGTTAATATGTATGAAAGTTAATGAGTAGCTAGAAGCAGCACAGGCAGATTGGAAAACACTAACCTTACTCAGTGTTTGCTTTTCTTCCTTGACTTTTCAGTTGTGGAGGGAATGAGGAGGGACTATAGGTCATTAAACAAAAGAAGTTCTTTACAGCCTCTAGCATTTCCCCCCGAATAGCCAACTGCCTCCCCTTAGTCCATGTCATGCAGTACTTTGTAACAGGAGTTTATAACCAGGAATTGCAGTGTCTGCACACTGCATGAGCCACAGAGAAGTTCTCAACATACCAAACACTAGAAATAAGATTATTCTGAGTTTGGAGGTTTTGCTTTTTGTGTTTCGTCCTTCTAGTTCTGCAACCTCTCATGTATCACATAACACTTATTTCCAAGGGCAGCACAGCTGACTTCATGGTAGTCAGCTCTGATGTGAATGACAGTGAGAAGCCACTTAGCTGAAACTACAACTCCATGGTGTGAACTTAGGCACTACCCTGTCCTTGTGCATCCCTTCACCAGTGCCAGTGGTGGGGCAGGTGGCTCTTACCTCTCCTTCTCTTCTATTGCACCAGAGCTGTATATGTGCACTTGCTTAAATCTGCTCCTTACTTTTCCTTAAATACTAAGGAAATCTTAAATACCTTACAAATCTTTATGGAATAAAACCTAAATTGCAGAGTGAGGCATGCTCCACTCCTCCCATGTCATTTAGCTTGGGGTGTGTGCTCTAGCTTTCAGTATTCAGTGTTGCTAATGAACATTTAGTTAAACTTTCCTTCGTTTTGGATATATGCAAATACACGCTCCAAGTTCTCCATTTCAACTTTCACTTCAGTTTCCCACATTGGTCTTGAGAGGTTACTTTAATGTGAATATATATACATAACAAAGAGATTAAGGTATTGGTGACTGTTGTAACTCTTTATCTTCATGTTTTCATAGAAGGATTGGATCCATCTTGGAATGATTACAACTTCTGAGGGTTGTTGCTTGATGTAGTCTGTTGGGGGTTCTTTTGGCAAAGGGTTAAGCAGTAAATTAGCCTAAATTCCTGTAGCACCTAATCCAGCAGACTTCATGAACTCATAAAGCACCAGCTCTTCTGCTTTTGGGGTTTTCTAATGGTACTTTTCTACTCCAGTGCCCCCAAACATGTTAATTACTGGAAGTTCTTCAAAAACCAAAAATAACCCCAAAATATATGTCCTTCCTCCTGGAACTTTTTGCAGCACTTTGGCCAACTTAGTGTCTGGTTCACTCTGTGTTCTCAGTCATGTTGCATGTGGCAGGCCCATAACAGGGAAGGAAAAAGTACTGTAGGAAACAGTAAGATACATCTGTAAGCCCAAAAGTCTTGGTAGATTTCAGGAACCGTGTTTATCCTGATAAATATTTTCAGCTTACTAAAATCAGAGAAAAAAATTAACTACAGTAATACTGCAGCTTTAGAGTTAAAATTCTTTTTATGCTAAGCTCATTGAATGGAGGGCTAGCTTGTATTTTTCCTCTGTCAACAGAGATAACTTAGAGTATGTTGGAAGAGCGTGGTACTATGTTTGTTTGGCAGGTATAGGAACAAAAATTCTCCCTTTCTCCTGCTGCTCATCAGAAAAGCTCAGTGCACAAGGTGGTGTATTGTTTTGCACTGAGCTGTCTGTCTAATCTTTAAATACATGTGTGACATTTTGTGTTGCTTGAATGAATTCTGTGATAATACATAATGAGATTGTTATATGCAAAAAGCACACCTTAATAGTAGTTCTACCATTGAATTTGTTTTGAACGTCATGACTTTTATGCAGCTTCTCTTGTATGACTTCTTTGTATTTTTTTCATTCAGTTCATTGAAACAATAAGGAAAATGTTATCTCACTAAAGAAAGTATGTTACACATTTTTGACTAGCTGTATAGAGTTCAATTACTGTTTCATAAAATAGGGCTCAAAGCTGTGAAGAGCTCCAGGGTCATTATTTCTCCCGCCCTCTATATCTGTCTCCCTTGTTCTTCTAAGAAGGGCTTTAGTCACATCGTTTTTTTCTCTTAGAATTGATATTTTATTTTCAGCATCAGCACTTGCCCCAGCTGAAATTTCCTCCCTTTCTCATGGCAGATGGAAGGTCTGCTTGCCTAGTTAGGTGAACTCTTACGCATTTTGGTTATTGATGATGGGAAGTGGAGTTGCAGCCTGTGACCACTTAGGGCTTCTGGCATCTCACTTGCCTGTTCCCTTTCTGTGTCAAAGGACATGAGATTTTTTGGTGCTGCTGGCTTTGCAGTTCTGCACGTGAATAAATTTTCTCTTTCTGCAAATTTTTTATTTTTAATTCTTCACTTTGGTCTATTGAATTTTAGGAACTTGGAATCTCCTTACCAACTAACTTCTAAACCAGGAAAGGGTAACGTACCTCACTTACCTCACTCCTCACTTCATCCTACATTTTGTACCCTCCATATGTGGCACAGAAGGCGATTATTTTGCTCAGCCTTTTCTGGACCATGACATATTTATATTTGGTGAATGCTGTAGGTTCATGTTTAAAAAAATGTGTTGTGGCAAGTAGAATTTATGTTTTCTGCTGAGGGAAAGGGACTTTGCAATTGCCAACTACCTTAAAGACCCTCCTGTATTTGTGTGGTTCCACTGAAAGGGCACTGGGCAGGAGCTGTTTTTGCCAGAATCAGAGCAGAGTTCTGGAAAAGTGTTCTCAGCAGAACGATGCTGTTTCTAGGTGTTACTGAAGTGCAAATATATGTAATTTGCATGAAGAGGCAAGATACGGGGTGATAAATTTCCTCCTGCCTTCTTCAACTTCTGCTATTTCAAGCTGTTATATTTGTCTTCTCTGCTAATATTATTGCAGAGAGGAAGGAGAGCAGTTTATTTAAAAACAAGTATTTAATTGCAGTTATTTAATGGGATATTTATAGTAATTACTTGAGGAGCACATGGTACCTTTCTGTCATGAATAAAAACTGTACTAAACTCTACTAAGGAGTAGTGTGGGTTCTCTAATGAAATATTTTGCATTGGGATTCCCACCTGGTTCATTCATTTCATTGTTGGTGCTGGCTGAAAGATGATTTGTTCCTGCGCTGTGAGGATAATCCATCTACAAGTGCCTTGTGCATCTCAGTAATGACAATGATAAACTAACATGCCTGGAATAGAGTGCTTTTGAAAACAGCCTTTCTAAAAGGATGTTCTCATGTCCAGAAATGGACACGGTTAATTCAAAAAGACCTTAATCTGTGTGATTTTTAGAGGAGTCACTTGCCTGTCTCTTGTCTTTCAACTGGTTCGCATGGGCAGAAGAGAAAGATAGGAAAGTAAAGCAGGTGGGCGGGGAATGAGTGGATTGTAGAAGAGATGCTTTGATGTTCCTGGTCAGTTTGTAGGCCACCAGTAAATTTTTCACCAGTCAGAATGATAGCAGCTTATTCTGTTTACTTGTTTTAGCTTAGCTTGAAATATTTGTCACCGCTGTGGAATGTCTGTTGTTGATGGACGATGAACATTTTCCTGCCTCAGATGCCATTGAGTTGGATAAGTGTTAGATCTTTTCCTTTATGCTTCCAGGAGGGTGAGGCTTTATGAAACAGCTGAGCCAATCTAATAGCCATCTACTTCCCTGTTGTCATCCAGTGACGTGAGTTGGTCCCTTTGACTCTGCTGGCCTGTGTCTGACCCCTTGTTGGGCTGGGTGAGATAGCTAAACTAGCAGAAAGCTATTCCCATTACTCTGGAAGAGAAGATCTCTGCCAAATGAGCTGCTTAAACAAATTCACTGTGCAGTTAGTCAGGTGAGTGACTGTGACTGAGTAAGGAGAGCCTGAGGAGAGGAGGCAACCAAACCAAACTTGTGTAGGGTCAGATACATTCTACAACAATAGTAGTAAAAGTTATATTCATAGTATTTTAGTTCCTTATGCAGTGTCGTATAACTCATCTCCATAAACTTGGAATCAAATGCTGATTTCAGAGATAAATGCCTGAACCATTTCAACAGAGCAAATTGAAGCCCAGTGTGATGGTAATGGCAATATGCTGATGATCGATGAGTTTGTTTGAGACTTCAGTTTTTGTTTTTACAACTGCAAGAACTAGAAACTCTTCCTAGCATGAAAATCAGTTTTCTTTTCTGAAATAATTTCTGGAAACAATGTGGTGACAGTGTTGCACACCTCTGTAAAAGAAGCAAGTTATTTCGTATCAGCCAGACTAAAATGATCTTGCCCACTTCTGGAGGCTTGCCTGCTTCCAGCTGTGGGATATGAGAGAGAAAATATATTAGTGTATGTTTGTACCTTGTTGAACCTGAGATTATCAACAAAGGTTAATTTCTTAATTACTTAGGAATAACTTTTAATAGACATAGGTGGTGTAATATAGATACTGTAGACTTACCTTATTCCAATATTTATGCCACTTTTAAAGCAAGTTTGTCCACACTAATTTGAGTAGTTATTACACGTTAACACTGAGGCAAAGCACTACTTCGCTAAAGACCTCCTGTAATTTTTCTGACACATTCATTGGGTGCAGTTGGGCTTTGTTATTTTTGTCAGGATGAGCATAAAAAAATTCACACGTTTCAGGTACACTAAAATAGTTTGAGTATTTGTTTCTCAACACATTTTCTTTTGGAGTAGATACAGGTGATTATGCCAACACTATGGAATTGTTAACGTTGAGATGTGATATTGTCCAGTATTTGGCACTTCTAAATCAAGCTGTTTTTACCTTGAACTGATAATGTATGAACCCCAAGGCATACAGAGATTTTGGAAGAAACTGTTGCAGTGAACTGTTCTGGTGATTTGCCACAAAGTGCTGCAGCTTTGTGCAGTTTCATTTTTTTCTGTGGGTTTGTCCTATCTGCTTAGCAAACACGGGAAGGACTGGGGTCTTCCAATATCTTCCTCTGCACTTTCTTTTCTTGTTGCTGTTAGAAATTGTGGACTGGTTACTTAGAGTTCATGCAGAGGTCAGAACATGGGAATCTACTGGCAAATATTTTTTCTTCCTCCTCTAGTTTACATTAGGGAATTAATTTTTGTTTCTTTGTTGTTTATTTTAGCTAAAGGCTCTTATCTGTTTCCCCAAGCACATTTGGTTTCATTTGAGGCTTAATATTCATATTGTCTGAGATGTTTATTACACATTTTAACAAAAAAGGTGATTTTTAGACTTTTCTTGGAGTAATGCTGGCAAGGAATTTCTTCTGGTAAAATGGTGAAGTTTAGAAGCCTATGATTTTTTACCAGACAAAGCTATGAAGCAGGCTAAAGTCCTTTCTACAGCTATGACAGTTTTAAGCTACTGTTGACAGATGTTTTCTCTTGTACGTGTTACATCCTTATGTGTCAGCTCCACCTTTCTTCTGTGTTTATCTCTACCTATGAACAAGGTTTCAGTGAAAATGCTGATGTGAAAACAGATAGAAATACTATCTATTCATTTATTCAATGTGATTTTTATACCTCTGGATTTTTCTTTTTGCCTCTATTTGCAGTATGACACTAGTAACCTTTTGAAGAAAAGTGATAGAAAAAACCCCATTGTGGCTCTTGTCTTTTAGTTTGGTGGCAGATTAAAGAGAGATATTAGGGGAGGTGAACTTGGTGTTCTTTTGTGATGTGGTTTGCTCTCTCAGACTGTTGTTGCAGGTGCCTCCTGAGCTGGGATTTATATTTGGACGACATTGGTCAGAGGAGCCAGGCAGAAAGGATTCTCCGAAGGATTTGTGAAGTCCTTTGGCAAAATTTACCCTGGTAATAATTTATTACCTGCCTTGCCTGCCAGGGGCTGGTTTGGTAGCTGGGGTCAGTAATGTTTCAAATTTCCAAAGGGAAACTTGCCACTTCTCACTTGCCCACATCCTGCACCTGAAAAAGAGCAGCAAAGGAGCAGAGCTTTGCAAAGGGCACCGGGAGGGTAGGCAGGAATTTGGACCTGGCTGCAGGAGGATCAGGCTGTTTGCCCTGACTGCAGTTGTAGGGGTGTTCTGTGTAGTCAGGAATTGGAGTCAGGCTTGGCACTTGTCCGTGGTCTCCTACAGGGAGCCAGGCTTGCTTCATTCACCCAGAGCAGGCCTCAAAATGCAGACTTGATCCTTTTAGAAAGGATCAAAATAATAATCACCACTTGGAGTGGGAAGAACAAAGCTAAACAAAAGTTCTTTTCTCCCACTGTCACTTGGCACCTCTTCCTGCTGTAAGTGCCCAGCCACAGCATTAGTACTGAGCTGATGCAGGAAGTGCTGTGTACAGTTGTTCATAATACATATAAGCAAGCCTTTTTGTATGCAGTTGGATGTAGGTTACCTGTTTTCTGGTATTTGAGGAGGTGTTTACCATATTTTATTCGGATTTCCACCTGAAAAAAGTAATCAGAGAATAAAAGTAATCTGCCCCATTTCTTTTAGGCTTCTGAAATAAAATAGAATATTTTAAAAAGCAGCAAAACACTATATGGACAAGTTTACCCACGAATCTAATGATGAGGATCTCAGTCACACATATGTTTGAATGTTTACCACAACCAGGGAAGCAAACAGCAAACACAGTTCCCTGCTCTGCTGCAGCTCTTTCCTTATCAAACTCAAACTCCTCTTGTTTGCTGTTGCCTAATGGTGTTTTGGGAAGAAAGAGATGGCTTGGCATTCCTTTGTGTGTTTTGGGAATTCTTCTGTTAAAACTACTGGTGTTCTGTTCTGTGTTGTCTATGTCACCTACACCTTTTTTTTTTTTTTCCCCTCCCTCTTCACCCCTCCCCTCCTCCCCCCTTCTCTCCAGCCTCCTTTGCTGCTCTTAAATGCAAAATTATTTTGGAAATGCTGGGCTACCATCGCCACTCTGCAGCAGAGACAGCGAAAAAGGCAATAATGTGTCTAATGACCCATGAAACCAATAATCCTTATAAGCAGTCGGTTGGGAAAATAAGTCGCGTGTCTCTTATTTTGGATGTTTGGGGTGTTTCAGAAAACATGCAATAGGAGAAAGTCTTTTAAAACTGACCCTTTTATGCACATCAGAACCTGAGCAGCAGATCTCAGAAAATGTTTGGGAGCTACTGTAAGATCTGCTCTTGAGATACGGTGTCTGTGAGCTTGCAGGAAGTGCCCACAACATGCAGTGATTAGCCTTCAACTTCTTCATGAATGTGAAGTTTTTTTCCTTCATTATGGAAGTTTTCCCAAAGGTTGTATGTTCAGGAAAGCACTGCAACCTCAGTAATAGTTTTGTGACTGGTATATTGCCTGGCTTTCTTGCTGATCTTGGAGATTGTCAGGAAAAACTCCAAAAATGTTAATAAGTGCTGCTCCTGATGTCATTCATTTCCATAACTTGTCAAGTTATAAAGGTTTGTTGATTTGTGGTTGCTGATTAGAGAGAACAAACAAGTTTTAAGTTGTTAAATTGTAAGGTCAGAGCAATTAATATCTATTGATGTATTTTCAGAGTAATTTTTCATATTTGCAAAGATAAGTTTTGCCTGTTTCTGTACCAGCAGCGATAGAAATCTTGCTTAAATAAACTGAAATAAAATACAATGAAGCCTTTAAAAACAAAGCATGGAAGGAAGGGGCAGCAATTTATTGGCTTATTGTGTTGATGACATGCTAAATATACAATCACAGAGTGCACAGTTTGAGAGGGTTTAGCTCAGGGTCTAGTTCAAAATCTTTTCATTTGTGTGTTATGCTGTTCTTGAGGAAAAAAGAGTTCTTATGCCCGGAGACTGTTTTGGAGATCTTAGTGCTACGAACCATACTTTATCTCTGTAAACACTGTTGAAACTGAGAGCTGTTAAAATAGCAGTAGGTGGTTTTAACGTGATGTTGACTGAAATTACTTTGACTAAAGATCTCTGTGGCTTCAGTATGTGGCAGTGGTCAGCAGGTCAGTTAAATACATTTTTATGTGACTCATAGCTGCTGTGCTTATTTGGAGTAATCCTTTTTTTCCTGCAATAAAACTGTAATATTTCTTGATGTAATTTCTCACAAGTTATGCTTCTGTAGGCAAGGAGATGAGAAGTGTTCCTAAAAGCGGCCCAGTGGAACTGTTAAGTGATTTCAAATTGCAGATCTAAAATAATTAATTAAAACCCAAACCAAAACAGAAAACCACAACCCAATGAGGCTGAGTGACACTGGCAGCTTGTCTGCAAACTCTGAAAATTAAATGTACAGAATACAAAGACCCAGTAAAGTAGAAACTGTTGCACTGTCTGTAGCAATAAATAAATATTTATAAATTTATTTATAAATTATTTGTAAATAAATAATATAAATATATAAATAAATACATATAAATATTTATAAATAAATTTATACTCAGGGCTATACAGTAAATCCTGCATCTTTTTTATCGCAGGGAAATGTTTTTCTTTCACTATGTGACTTTGCTGTTCTATGTTTTGAATATATGTGTATTCTAAAGCCTCATGCGCTAAAAATGGGCTTCAAAGATTTTTTAGATTTCAAAATTGAAAATCATTTGATTTAGTCTGTTGTGAAAAGCTGCAAAATTAGCAGAGCAAATAAAGAGGAAATAGTGTTGACAGGTTCGTTTTCCTTACCAAGATTATTAAAAATGCGTACTGCCTTATAGAATGGTCTGTGAGAAGCCTTTATAAAATGCAACAAGAGAACTTGTGAAAGAAAATCTTCATCTGTCTTTTTTGTTCTATGGAGCTGGTCAGGGGCTGAATGGAAAATGCTTCTACAATAAGCCCCAGATTATAAGGGAAATTAATTGTGTTAAAGAATATACAGCTTTCAGGAAAGGAAAAATAGAAGTAATACTTGAGTGTGACTGAATTCAGGGTCCCAGAATTTCAGGCTCTTTATTCCTGGTGTAGTCTTCTATATGCAAATGTTTTCATTTTGACTTCTTTTAATAATTGTATCATGTCTAACATTTTCATAATTCTGTGGGCCAAATCCCAGCTGTCTGCTGTGCCTAATTCCTTACTCAGTGCAATGAAAACTTTGCTAATTCCCATTCATCAGATTGCTAAAAAATGGTCTATCTGCGTGTGTTCAGCACTGCAGTTACTGCCTCTGTTCCTTTGATTCTCAGGCATCATAAGGAGGATGAAATGTTTCTAATGGTCAGTACTTTCAGCTGGTTTTTTTATTATTGTGTTCTTTTGCCCCTTGCTCAGAGGGATAATGTGTACTCACATCTCTCAGCAGATTAGGGTTTCTTTAAGGCAGGCTGTTACTCTTGACCAGACTTATTTCTGCTCTCCAAAGTTGTAACCCTTAAAACTACGGGGTTTATCCTACATACACACCTATAGGGGATATTAGGTTGCACGCTGAAAGTGGGGCTCAGAGATGTCCTTTGCAGAAAGATTCCAGAAAAGGCCAGTCTTAAATGTCTCCCACTCTTACTTGTTCCTGAGAAAATCAAACCTGCATTAACAACTCTTTTTATTTCTGTAGTGGAAATGCTGCAGGGAGTTTTAGGGTAATTTTCAATCATTTTTGAAGCATTGTGCACAGTGAATGACTTGGTGCCTAGTCTAGTCCTATCACAGATGTGGCTTTTCAAGGGATGATGGTTTTGGCAGCGGGAGACTGAAATAAGTGTACACTTCTGTATCTTGTAACAATTGTTGAGACTTGCAATTCAACCCACTGAAGTTATGACTTATGTCTCCTTTTACCTGTAAAAGGAGTAGCAACTTTTAAAAAAATGCACATTTATCTGCTGAATCCAAACTTCACTTGGACACGACTATGTGGGAATTGAAGCCCCCAGCTGGCCCCCTAGCCACCCTCTTCGTGGCTCTCCCCAGTTCAGAGCTGCTTCTGGTCAACTTCAAAGAATTTACTTCAAAGGCTTTCAGCCGACACAGAACTGCCAGTCTGAGGTTGTAGTTTCCAGCTTAGACAGAGTAAGCAGTCTCAGCATCTCGAGGAGTCTTGTTCTCTTTTCCTGTTGTTCACTCAATGCACAGCAAAATGTGAACTGCTTTTATGGGGGGCGTGGAGGCAGCATTCGCCTGTCGCTGAAACCATGCAGCACAGGGGGATAGTGTCGGTGAAAAGCCTCTGAATATAGAATTGGGTTTATAACTGAAGTGCAAGGTTTAATCTTGCCCTTAAGAGATGTATTTTTTCTTTCTTAGCAGTGTTATTGTAACTCTTCTGATTCTTGTTAGTCCCACAAAGATCTGGTTCCTCTCCTCAGCTTCCTCTGAGATCTTACTTGTTGGCAACTTCCTGTAACTATAGTAAAAATCTGCTCCACCAAAATAGTGCATGTTGCCTGGAAATTTGCATTCGTTTTTATTTGGCAATGTGAGACCTTGCAAGTGTCAAGTGTTCAGTTGCTTGAGGGGACACTGTGACTCCTGCTGGCTCAATTGCTCTGGAAACCTCGAGCAAGCTGAAGGCTGAGGCTAACATATCCCTCTTGGGTTGGGGTGAGCCCTTGTGCAGCAGGCTGGGACCTCAGTCATGCAAAAAGATGTGCTCTCTGCATCTCCCTGCCTTAATGTCCTTAAACTCCTGTGTATGAGTTTTTTCTCGGGGGGACTCCTTTCTCCTCCAAACCCAAGGGTCTATGTTCTTGACTAAAAGCTATCATGGCCTCAGGAGGAGCCAAATAACAGCGGGACTGGGACAGCTGCTGAAAAGTTTGTCCATGAAAAACAAAATGGGGGAAAGCACCTAGTACAGCATTTTCATGTGAGATACTTGGTGTTCTTCAAAAGTAAGTACAGAAATATGTCAAGTATAAGCCTTATCATGTTCTCCACATCCATGGGGTTTTTAATATTAATAGTTTCCTTTAAGACAGTGCCCTGAGGTGGAGTTCAGTTTATACTACACGCTTGCCAGGCTATTTATATATTTAAAGCTTCGCTGTTACTAGTGGAGGCGAGAACTGTGGGGAAAAGTGCTAAATGTTGTAATTTTTTTCTTCCTCTATTATTTCAAAGTAGCTCTCTTCCATGTGGAGAAACCAGAGATCCAAGTTCCTGCAAAAACTGGAGGTTTGCTGCTTGTCAGAATATTTAATTCAGAATCAGTAACAGAAAAGATATTTCAAATAGTGACTATTCTTATTAAACTGTACAAATTTTGATTATACATAAATAATACACACATAAAATATTTCCTCTCCACCTCTCTCTGCAATAGCTGTTACTGGGGGTGTGAATGGGAAATAAGACTCTTGATGCTGACAGGCAATGCGTGTCCTTCCAATTACAGCCATGAATGCCTGCAGCTCTCCACCCCAGCCTGGCATGTGCCATGGGCTGGGAGTTGTGCACTGGAAGACATTACCAGAAAGGAACTTTTGATTCATTTTTATGCACATAAAAAAAAAAAAAAGCAGTTTTGGCTTCCATCATATCACTGAGATCTTTCATTGTCTCAGTCTTGTTTTTCTAAGTCTTGGCGCTGAGTGGTGGTTGAAAAGGTTGTGCCGCAGGGTGGAGGCTTTCCTCTGCCTCTGCCCAGTGTCTTGTGCCAAGAGGCTGCTGATGCGCCCACTCAGGACTGGGAAGTGGGACTGAGGGCCTTGCCAGCTTGGCCAGGTGTTAGAGCAGCAGGTGGGAAAAGCAGTTCACAGAAGCCACTGTATGGGAGAAATGCTACACTCAGTTCAGCCTTAGGAGCTAGCTCCTCTTTTATATGTAGTTACTTCTTATTATCATCAGGGATGTCTAAATTTGCAGTTTGATCATAAAAAGGCAAGAGATGGGCACGCTTGGGTAAACGAGGCAGCACTTTCAACTGATTGCAAGTTGTGTCCGAAGCCATGGAGCTAAAAACATTCAGTCTCTTGAGCAATCACTAACAATATCCCTGCTGGGATGTAATTGGTTATAATGCCTCATGAAACTGTGTGGGTACTGAAAGAGTAGTTTTATGTATGAATAGTCACTTTCTAGATAAGAAACTGCACCTGTAACACGGTATTTTTTAGCTCCAGTAAAGATAACCTAGTAGATTGAATTGTGTGAGCCTAATTCGGAGATCTGGAATGGTGCAATTACAGCATATATTGGAACACAGATTCACAAAATACTCTAGACTGGAAAATCTTGCTTTGCTGTTCATATGTCTTGGGAGTCAGAGCATTACATTAAGATTTCACTGCTGTCATTTTATAGCATTTTCCTGCCTATAACTTTGATTAATTAAATGACTTTTGGGTATAAATTCTCACTATTTTTGCCTATCAACAAAGCTGAGATTAAGAAGTCAAAGCTGAGTTTCAGACCCCTCTTTCCCCAGGCTCTTAGTTTCCATGAATGTGTTTTAGATATCTCTGTGTAGACTTGTTGAGTAGCATTTAGTCCCATCTTGAGTACAGTCAACCCTCACTCCTTCACGATTCCTCTCTTGCAGGTTCACATCTTTGTGGTCTGCTTTCTCCACCGTAACAGAAGTCTGTTTTGCGGTGCATTTGCAACTGCGCCTGTGATAAACTGACAGTCATGAATATGCAGATTAGCCCCTGCCTGCCACATCACCCCAGTCAGGCACACTCTGCCGCATCCCCTGCTGCTCCCCCTCATGCTCAGGAGCGGCCAATGTCAGCCCCTCAGAGGTGGGGGACAACCTCCACTGCCCTGTCCAGCGCTGATGGGAAGGCTGGGAAACCCCTCCCCCTGGTCCCTGCTGAAGGGAACCCCATGGATTCCCTGGGTGGAGGGAGGAGGGGTCAGGAGACCTTGACTCCCCTGACCTGTCAGAGGGCACGGGGAAGTGCTGGGACTGCCCCTCAGGGCTCTGGGACTGAAGGGGATGGTGCAATGGGTGGGGTAAATTTGCATATAAATGAACTTCCTATCATTATGGAGGGAGGGGGAGACCTGAGGCCCTGCAATAGTTGAGGGATGACTGTAGTAGAAAGTAGTGAATATCATTGTTACCATTGTGCTCTAGCTGCACTTGGATGAGGGGTATGCACTGAGTGGCCTCTGACAGAGGAGTTTAATGCTGTTCCCCAAGTTACTGCTATTTAGTGGGATTATGCAGAAAGCTAAACAGAGAGGAAAAGGAACAATTTATTCCTGTCTTTGTGTTCTGCTGCCCTTCCACCCTGGTGTGCAAACAAATGTCTTTCACCTGTGCTTCTTTTAACATTTATTTATTGTTTTTACAGTCTTTTCTGCTCCCAGAGCTGTTGACCTGTAGGTGCTAAAAAAATGTGAATATGCCCCAGACTTGCCTTCTCTTAAATGCATGCAGTTCTGCAGTGACCAGAATTTTTTTGTAGTACAACATAAAAAGGAAACAAAAAATCTGCATCTTTATTTTTGCATTTGGTGGCATAGATATGGGAAAACAACTTTCTCCCCTTTCAAAGGGAGAAAAATGTGGCAGTTCAACTAAGTGGTGGGGGTGGAGGGGTGGGAACGGGGGAAGTCTTGCAGAAACACCCAGTTTTGCTAGTTTAAGTTAATTTGACTGTTTGGTGTGACCTCATGTTAGAGTGGTTTGGCTTGGGCTTCTTCCTTGCCTGTGTGGTTTGTGTTTAAAACCAAGAGCCACAGGGGAAGGACCTGAGGGGAAGACAGTGAGAGAGGAGGACAGCCCGTGATTTTCCCTGTGGTACATCGCTGTGTCTTTTTGTTGAAGACTCTTTTCTTCATTACGCCTTGACCTCAGGTCTCCCTTGCAGCAGGAACGTGTTTCAAGCTTGGTGGTAATTAAGGGCAACTGGGCACACAGTGAGGACAGATTTAAGCCAGGCTGGTGACTCTTGGCCCCACCGTGCGCTTTGCCCTTGCCTCTGTGGGCCAGGCAGCGAGATTTCATCCTGAATCTGCTGCGTGCCAGCCGTTTGCTGTAACCATTTGGCTTTTGGGAGCTACTTTCATATTGGGGCTGAATGTAGCCCTTTGTTGCCTTGGCTTTTATTCCCTGTGCTCAGCATCCAAACCTTTTTTGTCATGATCGAAATACGTCGTTCATTTCGATCTTCCTCATTGGTTTCAAAGCAAGTTGGAGGGGGTTGTCCTCAAGTGAACCCTTCTGTAAGTTCAGCCCAAATTCATGAATAGTTTAGTCTTCCCTGAAACTATGTTTCTTAATGAACACATGATTGAGCAAGGGGAAAAAACCCTCAACTTCCCTCCAGAAACAGCAATATTAAAATTTGCTAGGCCTGTTTCTTTATTCTTGTATAGTCTTTGGACTTCTTATGAGCAATGTGGTTCCAGTACAGCTGATAAGCAAATCTGACTCTTGCGGCTTATTTTGTTTGGATTTTTTAAATGTTTTTCTTTAAGCCTATAAGTTTAGAAAGAGCTTTGCACCAAAAGCTCTGGTACTGCAGTTAGAAGGAACTAACTCATATGGTAACACAAAATATCCAGGAGGCAACATTAGCTCTATAATAATAGAGGAAACTATTTTGCATTTCAAACTCATTCAAAGCTGTTCTGTGTCTCCAATTCATTGTTTGAAATGAAGGAGGAAGCTTTGGTGCTTTATTGGAAAGGTTGTTTATGCAGAAGATCAGCTTAGTTGGAGGATGATGTTTTGGATCTAGTTTGGGTTGTGTAACTCTGTTTCTGAGGTGACTGAACCACCATTTACACCCAGCTTTTCTGCTAGTTGCTATAAGTGCACTCTGCATTTTGTTGGTGGATTTGCAATTAACTTTATACTAATGAAATTAATGAAAGAAACTTCATGCGTTGCCTATTAGAGCGGCTAAGAATTGATAGATGCATGAAGTGTTCCTATGACATGGGAGAGGTATGTAGAAGAGAGATGTCTAAGAACAACATAAGAGTTTAAAATGTTCCTATGGTAGTATTTGGGGGTGGGGGATCTTCATACAGTGTATGTTGAAATGGGATAAGAAGGATACTAAGAAAACTGGAAATACCTTTCAGGTGGCAGTTTTAGTTAAATCAGGATAAAGAGTAGAAAGAACAAAGTACTACCCCCCTTCTTCTGTTGTTTTGCTATACAGTCTCCAGTATGGGTAGTTTGAATGTGGGGTACAAAGGATGTAATTCAGATGAGGCAGTTTTGGTTAACCCGCAATACAAATGCACTGAATGAGTTACCAGCACCATAAATTCTTTCCTCTAACTTCAGTTTTTCAGAAATTGGCTAGGATATATTCAGCAGTAGGTGTTGGAATAAAAAAATTACAGATATTTCCAGAGACTTTACAATTTAATTATTTTCATTTATTGTACAGTAATCTCTCAAATTTCATGGGGGCTCGGGTCTGGAAACATGATGGGATAAGTGAAATCTGCAAAGTAGCAATTCATATGCACCCACTGACCCCTTCAGCTCTGAGCAGCAGGAGCATGCAGCAGCATGCAGGAGAAAACAGCTAGCTGCATGCTCCTGCTGCTTCCTGCA
The DNA here is from genome assembly GCA_013390025.1 of Pitta sordida. NCBI lineage: Eukaryota > Metazoa > Chordata > Aves > Passeriformes > Pittidae > Pitta > Pitta sordida. The sequence goes on along the minus strand of WEKX01016687.1, from coordinate 22,465 downwards.
GAGATTCCCAGTTGATGCACGCATGGTGCCTCTGCTTTGCCGAGGGGTGGCGCTGGCATTCCCTATGGGGCGGGACTGGCACGCCCTCATGGGGTGGGCAGTGCTTCGCTCTTGCTGAGGACAGCCACAGATCACTCCCTTATGAGTGCTGCAGAAGTTACGTGGCGTTTGAGTCCTGTGGCACCATTTAGATGTGTTGTCGTCCCTTCCTTGCTCCTGTGTGTCTTTGTGGCCGGTCCCTATTGGGAAAGGCTTATACGTACTCTTAACACACGCTGCCGTGGCATGTCTCAGGGCACATGGGGCCCCATGTGGGGATCCTTCAGTGCCGGCTGCCCCGGGCAGGCACTGAGACCCAGTGTGGCTCTGCAGAAGTCACACCCTCCCCCATCATTCCAAGCCCAGCCAGAGGACTGACCCCCACTGAGCACTGGCTGAGCACACACAGGGCCCTGCTATGTCTTCTCCAGCGTCCGTCCCAGCACCACAGCCCTACAGACCCCCATCACTGCTGCATGGCCAACATGGGCACCCCAGAGGTGCTCACAGTGGTTTGATAACATTAAACCATTGAGAAAGTCTGTATAAAAACCTTCCACGGCTGCCCACAGACACAGGGACATGTCCGTCTATGCCTGGCCAGGGTCCCCCAGCTGCCCAAGACCTCACACTCATGACCATAGCCCAGCCGTGGGTGCCTGTCACCTGACAGGGGCCTGGGCTGTGTCACCGGCCGCCTGCCCTTGCCAGGAGTCAGGAAGCCTTTAACTGTATCACAGGGACCCACATGGGCCCTGTTCCCGCCATGGCAGCCAGCGTGGGCTTGCCAGTGCATATGCAGATATGCATAGCCTTAGACAAAGCACTCCTGCCTGTGCTAGCCCCTGCAGTTAAAGGGAAAACACTCCTGCTCCTAGCCTCGAGATTTTGCAGGGTTGCAAAGTGACTTATGCCTTTCAGTGCAGGATTGTCTCTGGGCTGACTTCTGTCAGTACAAAGGTAATTATTTAGGTTGTTTCTGTGCTTGAGTTGTCTCTGCCAGTGTTGCATCCCTGTCACCAGAGTAGTAGAGAGTGAATGAAAGTAGGTAACTTCATGTTCTCACATTCCATAATGAAACATGGTTGTTTGAAGTACATTCAGTGGAAACTTTTTTTTTTCCCCACTTACAAACCCTATCTACTTTCTTCTTGCAGAATGCTTTAATATTTTCTATAAGCATATCCCTGATTTTGGAGCTGTCCCCGGTAAGACATTCTAGTTGTTTGTGGATTTAGGATGGTTTTGTTTGTGGTGTTGTTTTGTTGTTCTGTTTGCTTGTTTTTAAACCATAATCTTGAAACATGAGTGGTGCTGTCTCTTCCCCTTTACGTGCAACTTATATGATCAGAGCTCAATTCTTTGGCTGCTTGCATCTGGACCCCCTAGACCACTGTGTGGGTACACACACTTGCTGGTCTCTCCTATTTTCAAACAAGAGGGAAACCCCTTAGTAATCTGAAAACTTCTTTGGTTGTGTGACTTACTTGAAAGGAATGTACTTTGGTAAGTGTCTTTGGGAGACAGAGCAGGGACTGGGTTCTAAGTCTTAAAATCTGGATTTAAAGTGAGTTCTGAGCACAGACTTTGACATGCAATTGCTGTTAGAAGCAACATAGACATAAAAACCAGTGTATGGTGTAGGGGAGAACATCCCGTAAGAGTGGATTTTAAAAGGTTCTGAGTCATGGAGGTGGGATATACAGCAAGCCCTCAAGTTTTGCGTGTCTTCGATTCCAGCTCCCCTCCACGAATGGAGAAGATAGCAAACTCATGAATATGCAATTGAGCCCTGCCTGTTGCCTTAGCCTACTCAGCTCCTGAGCACTGCACAGCCTTCCCAGGACTGCCCCACGCCCTGAGCTGGCTAAGGAGACTGAAGGGAGTGGTTTCTGCCCAATCCTGCCCAGGGAGTCCCGGGATTCCTGCCTTTTGCTGCTGTACTAAGCCAAGACTCATCGGGGGGTGGGGGGTGTCTTTAAAGTCAACTCAACTGGATAAACATGGTGCATGGGCTGTGGTTGCCATGGCAGTGGGGATCCCAGTGCTGCGGTGGAGAGGGCGCAGGTAGCCTGTCCTGGGCTTAGTGCTCATGAAGAGGCAAGCCAGGGTGCCCCAGAATGGGACAGTACTGGGACAGGAAGCCCCCCACCGGCACTCCAGGGCTTCTCCTTCCTCCTGGCTGCCTTCCCTGCTCACTCTCCTCGCCACCATGGGATGGCACAGGACAGGATGGCACCAGGACAGGAAGGCACCGGGATGGGACACCCCTCACTGGCACTCTGGGGGCTGCGCCACTCCCTCTTCTTGACTCCTGTCCCTGCTCTCTCCCCTCGTAGCTCCCGGTACTCAGACCTGCCAGAGGACAGGGACACTCCTGCCCCAGGACTGCCCACAGCCCCACTTCTCCCTGCCTGCCCCATCCACAACTCCTTTCTCCCCTTCCCTCTCCTCCCCTCTCCCCACTCCTCCTCCCCTTACCTGCTCCCCGCATCCCAGAGGAGAGCCCCCTGTTCCGTGCAGCCAGCTGCACCCCCAGGGGGAGGTGATCTTACCCTTCCTCCCCGGTATCAATTGTTTTAAGTGTTTCTGACATGGCCACAAACATCTCCTGTATTAAAAACAAAGTAGTGCTGCCTTGAGGAAACTTTAGTTTGGGTTCCCACTCCTTCTCTGCTGCCATGGCTGCCCTGGGGACGCTCGCTTCTGCTGCTGCACTGGGTGAGGGCAGCGCCCAGGCACTCCCTCGTGCTCCTCCATGTTGGGCGGGTCTTATTCATGTATTCATGAGCTCATTTACATACCCATGTGCTATCTATCTTTGTGGCATTTTCTGCGCATGGCCAGACCCCACTTTTGGCTGAAAAATGAATAGTGAAGGCTTGAACCAGCAAAGAGCTGGACCGCGGATAAGTGGGGGTTTAGGGAATCACCAGGGGAAAAAAAGGAGAAAATGTCTTTATAGGGATGTTCAGCCCTTAGGGCTTGTCCAAACATCTGCCTTCATGCTTTTTGGCACTTGGAGGCTCGTGTGTCCCAATAGACAGTATTACCTTAACAGAAAAAAGTCTGTGGATATATTTCCATTTTCATAGCTTGAGTCAGGTGATGGATCGGGCATCTTTCTTAAACTAGAGCCTTGTCTGCACTAGTGTATTCGAGCTAATTATGTTTCTTAGTCCTTTTAAAAGTCTTTTAGCTTTTCAGCAGGCAATCTGGGTGCAGTGAACAGTGGTCTTTAGTTCAACTTGGCTTGGTATGCCTTCAGTCTCATTTGTGTGAGTCTTATCAGCTAAGTCTTTCATCTTGAAACTCTTCCTGATTGGTGTCTCATTGATGCTGAAGGGTAGGGTGGAAGTCCTGCCATGCAGGCAAGGGATCAAACCATGCAGGGTTGTGGATCAAACTCTACTGGCACCTCTTGATGATAAGGCAAATTGTTCCCAAGTGCTTTTTGTTGTTAGGTTTTTTCCTGCAGTTGAACTGCTGTAATGTAGTTGCTGTAAGGAGTGATCAAATAGTATTTCCCAGAGATCATGAGCGGCTGCCATAGCCTTTGAAAGATTCACTACTTTGTTCTGGTATGTAATCATTCTTGTAAAGGCTTTGCATTCTGCATTCAAACCTGTTCTTCAGGTAATCACGTTTCTGTCAGCATTACATAACTCTCTCATATTTTGACTATCTCAGTTAGAGACAGGAGAGGTGCACAGGAATCCAGCTTGTGAATCACTCTTGGTTTAACCCTTGTTGGAAGGTGGGGAAAGCCTGAGGCCACTAAGGGAGCAGTTTGGGAAATGTGATGTGGAGGTCTGCAAAACCACATCAATTAAAAGGCACAAGATAATGAGGTTTTAGCAGCTGGAATGCAAATAACTTCTTCGCTCTTATCTTTCTCTCCTGCCTGTGTATTTCATGCAGGTGAACAGCCATGTGGCAGGTAGCATGGGACAATTATTTGTCATCTGATCCAAGGCTTTTGTTTCTGTCTCAGAGCTCTGAGTTAGCATGTAATTTTTATTGTACTAAGTTTAAAGACCTAAGAAGGTCCCACCCAGCAATGTGGTGTGGAGCACTTAAGGTTTGCATTTCATATTGTTACTTTACAGGATTTACTGTTGGAAAGCAACAGTTTATAGATGGTTACAAATATGTATGTATCCCCCTAATCCGAGAGAAATCTGGCTATTATATGAGCAAATACAGTAAATTACTTACCCTTCTGTCACATGTGCATGAAATATGATGCAAGGCATGGAGGACTTTATCTCTTCTTTATCTTAAAGCTAGTCTAATGTGGACTTAGTGTTCGAGTGGGAAGATGAAGCTTTGCCCAATGTGTGCATGGTAAAAGTGCATCACCGTGAACTGAAGCGTTTCTCCTCTGACATTCTCCAAAGCCTTTGCTCCAAACATACAGACACGTTTATGTGGGTTTTCTGTTCAAAGCTTTGGTACTTGTTGGCCTCATGCAGATGACACAATTCAGAAACATATTTTTAGCAGATAAATCAAAGTTCCGTCTGTGGACTAGGTATGTTTTAATGCAATACTTGAGCATATATTTTCACAGCCTTGCCCCTATTTGTGGTTTGGTTTGTTTAGTTGTTTTTTGTTTTTTTTTTTTTACGGGGAGAGGAGTGGGTGGGCATTGGTTTTGTAGTTTTTGTTTGGTTTTCTGTTTGATGTTTTTAGCAAATAGTAACATTGAATGTGCTGTGGCTATCTGGTTTTGGGTATGTCCTAGAGCTGTTATACTTCAGTTATTGCAAAGGATAAAAAAATGAAACACTAAATGTTAGGCCAGAAAGAAATGTATCTGATTTGGAAATGTTTTACTGCTGTTATTATGGCAATATGTTATTATCTTGGTTGGAAATGCTTTGCTGCTGTCTGTTGTAGGTATTGTTTCATCTTTAATGTGATCCCCATGTAAACTTATGTTTGTGAATCATAACATTCTTTTCCTTCAAGGTGTCCCAGGCATTTTGCAGTGGTGCAGGGACACAGTTTCTAGACTTGATAGTTCAAGGTTGGAAACCTCCTAGAGAAGTAGTGATATTTTTTCAGTTTCTGCTTGTGGTTTCTTGAGGACAGAGGACCAAAAGAGAATATACCTCATGTTTCAAATTATATAGAACATATAATCCAGGTGAAATAAAATCAAGTCTACTCTTGTGACTTTCAGTTTAATAGTACCTTCAATTCATTATTGTTTGACTTAATGTGTTGCTGAAGACGCAGCAAAAATGACGAGGGAGGATGAGAAGTTGTGATTGATTCATTTAAGTACATGCTGCTCATCTTTCCCCCTGCCATTTTGTATATAAATCTTGAGAGGCAGTCTGAAATACATTGAGGATACCTGAGGTACATCCCTCCTTTTGAATTTTTAACTGCTCCAAATGTGCTTTAAAAAATAATTGGATTAAAGGGGTTAGTAGCATAGGTATGAAAAAGGGAAATACCAGTGGAGCCCTTCCCTACCCCCAGTTCTTTTCTGCAGAGTCCATACCTGACTAGTATTTTTTATATCTTACCTTTCATATTTCTGTATGTGCATGTGTCTTCAGAAACACAACTTGTGTAGAAATTTTCTCTTTAAAATCTGGCATGCTTAAAATTTGCAAGAACCATCATCAAGTGGAAGTGAATTTCTGATTGAAATTCTGATTTCTGTGCGTCATCATTAAACTCACTGGTAGTGGATATTCATTTGGTGGTAATACAAGAAGTTTGGATGACATTGGGTAAATTTGAGCAATGTTTGTTTATATTTTGCTTAATAGTATTTTTTTAACAGGTTATTTACAGTAATCTTTTGTGAAAACTTTGGACTTGTCTGTCAGGACCATGCAATAGAAAGAGGATTCTGGCTGTAGTATGGGTAGCAGAAAATCTGTAATTGTATGGAAACAGCAAGAGCTATGGGAAGCCACATCAGTGGTACTACTGCTCTAAGCAAATGATAACAAACATGTTGGGAAAATTGAGTGTAAGTTTTGAAAGCTTTCCATGTTGAGTATTTTTTTTTCTTTTCAAGTGATATACCAGGCCAGGCAAGCACTGTGCATTGATATAATCTGCACTTTATTTGAAATTAACATGTTTAAAGACTGATAATAATGTAAACATTTTGTTAAATAAAGGAGTTTGAAATAGCTACTAGCTGTTTGATCTGTATCAGAGCTAAGCCAAATATACAGATCAGCAGGAACTCCTTCATGTGTCTTGGAAGGGGAAAGAAGCCATGGGTATTATTTTTTCAGAAAAAAAGTTTGCAGCTGGTCAGTCTGCAGTGTCAGTTTGGTCTCTGGTTCTGACTCTGCATCATCCAGCCTTTTTACCTCTGTAGTCAGCCCTCCCAGATGGCCGTGAAGTTGACCTTTGATAGACATGTCTATTGACTGGTAAATGAGAGAGAGCCCGTGTTGTTGTCAGTGAATAACTTCTCATGCAGCCTCAATGCATTCATAGAGGGAAGTCTGGTGATGGGGTGATGGCAGAGCCAATTCTCATTCCTGTTTCTATTCAGCTTCTGTTCAAAGAGAAGAAAAAGAGAGACTCTACCAGAGCCCTAGATGAACTTATTGGAGTCATACAATGAGATCTTTTGTTCCCTCCCAGGAGTACTACTACATGTTTTGAACTCTTGCAGTCCATTTGTCTTTTGCTACAGTTTAAATTCATTAAAGGATTAAATGGGTTGACAGTTGCAGGCAAACCTCAAGGGTATCCCTTCAGCCCTCTGTTGCAGCATGAAAACAGCATATGGGAAAACATGGTTTAATCAAATTGTTTGTGTTTGGGATAATATGATCCTTGTAGAATAGCCAGATCTGTGACGTAGTTTGGAGCTGTAAAAGTTTAACATCACACATTTTTCTTTAAGGCAATTTGCATTTGTTTTGCAGAAGTAAATTGAATGCTACTTTGCCTTTCGGTTCCATCAAAAAAAAATGCAGATTCACTACAATCCACTGCGAGTAAAGATGTCATGTTTAGTAAATAAGCACTGTGAAGAAATTGGAAGGTCCAGCCAGTCCTTTATTGCGTGAAATCGCTTTCCTCGTGTCGCATTTGTGCTGCTTGAAGATGCACTAAGTCTGCGTCTTCACCTCAGGGAAGATGCGTCAGGCAGTTTGTCATGGTGTCATTTCTTGCAATCTGTATCTGAGCCGCTGTTTACACCTGCATAACGCTTCATGCTCTAGCATGGTCATCCTCACCCTTCTACTTTCCGGAATGTTCACTTTTATTGGAATTCAGGCATATTTTGCTGCCGTTCGTCACTCGGGCTGAAGTTAGATGGTTTCGCTGGGGCCTCTAGTGGTCTCAATTTGCATTATCCATCCAGAGCTGCTGTTTGGAGATGGGGAGGAAGGATTACTTTCTCCCCTCCCCTTGGATGGATTTATCGAGCTATGGGACAAGGGCAGTTAATTTATTTGGGTTCTAGTGGAGCATTTTACACAGAGGTAGAACCTGATGTGCTGAAGTAGCATAAATTAGTGGTAATAAATGGTAACAGAGTGTGAAGGAGGAGATGAAGGTTAGCCTGAGAGGCCTCTGTCAGGCAGTGGTCACAGGCTGGTTTCTCCCAGCTGCACACGTCACTGCTTTTTAAGTTAGCAAGTTTTGCTCCTGGTAAGGGCGAAAATAGAAACTTTACTAAGAAAAGTGACTGCCCCAAAAAGAAAAAATGTCTTCTGTCCAACAAGATGGTTCTGAGCTCTGTGTGAGCAAGCTTGAAGGCTTTCACAAGCCATTGTTCTCCTGCCATTAGACAGGGTGTCACAGATCAGAAATCAGGTCCTTATTGTCAGTATAAATAATCTTTCTTGATGTTGTCTTTGAGCTTTTGTGTAAGTTTTTAAAACCCTTCACAACTAGTTTTATTTGGAAAACTCTCAAAACAAACCTCACTCAATGTTATTCTCCTTGTAAAGTATCTTTTAGCACTTCCCTGAGCAAAGGCTGTACAGAGTCCAATGTGTCTGGCACAGGAAGGTGAAATCTACTTGTGATAAGAGAGAAACTTCAGAGTCCCAACTGCTCTCAGCTAAGCAGATCTGAAATAGGGCTCTGTCAGGAAATGTTGCTCACTTTTGTGACTGTGCTGGAGAGGCCAGGCGGCTCCTGGCTCTGGTGTGCGTTTTCCATGGTGCCTGGGTGGCCAACCCTGCTGACTTGGCGACAGTTAGTGTTGTGTCATTACCACCAGGGTATTTTTTTTCTTTTTTCTCCTTTTTTTTTTTTTAATTGAATCCTCCTTCTTCCAGGGTGTGCCTGAGTAATGGCTCAAAGTGAAAAAATAGTACTCTTGAGCTATATGCAGGAATGTGGCTTGTTCACAAAAAATAAAGTTTGATGCTTCCTTAGTTTTGAAAGAAAATGACTGGCAATGTTAACCAGAAGTTCCTCTTAGAAGAGGAGGTTTCTTATTCAGACATTGCTCTTGCACATACAGTTGCAGTATGACATGTAAGTTGAGTAGGATAACAGTTTGGGATTTAGTAAGTAGTTGTTCTAACCATTACTCATTGGTATTGTCAAATAAGCAGACTGTTCTCTTTATAAACTCCTTCAGCAGGATTGTCTCTGAAAAGACATTACATGTACTACTTACTGATTTATCTGAATTATTTCAAGTTATTGAAACTTTTCAGTCTTTCTCTGGGATGAAGCTTTGTTGTTTCCTCAGTTGGAGTGATCCTGCTAAACTGACGTGGTTTGCATCACCTAGGGCCTGTAATTATGGAGGACTTGGATGTTTGAGTGAAGCAGAGAGCTATTACTGGCTTGCATGGAAAAGTTTTAAACTACTTTTTGATCTGGAAGCCATTGGAATTAAGTCAAATGGTTTCCTGTCATTGGTGAGACAGCTGTCAGTTGCAATACAGTTGTGTTTGGTGTCTGGGCCTGTGGTTTACCCCTTTCCTATAAAAATCTCTGCTGCCTGATCTTGGGTATTTCTGTTGCTGTTTTGTTTTATATGTGCACAGGTAGGTGAATCACTTCCTTGTACCAAACCACAGGAAAACTTAAGCTGAGAAATCTTTTCTTGAAGATAGGACTGAGGAAGGAGAAATAAATTTAACAGCTACAATTCAGATGAGATCCGTTACGTATTTTTCTCTTTATTTTCAATATGATGCCCAGAAAACTCCTTGTTCCTAGGCTAGCCATCTGAAAAGCAGGTACAGGTAAAACTTGGACAAAAATCATGAGAGGAAGAAAGAACTTGCTCTGTATATTTCATCACGAATTTTCATCTGGTGTCTCATCTTGGCTTTTGTCTAAGGCTTTGTTCTCCACAGAATTTTTAGCTCACTGGAGATGCTGCACAAACCAGAGTCTCCTCATTTGTTTTTATAAAAACCAGTGGAAAAAATTATATTTGGTCTCTCTTTGGAGAAAAGCTTGCTTCAGGGAAGGCAGGATTTAGAAATGTCAAGGGTAAAATATAAATACATGCAAAGTAGAAATAGTCTTTCCTCTTTCACATAACTGCATAATAGCTCAAAATAGCCTGTGCACAGTTGTGTACGGCTCTTGACTGCTTCAGGGCTTTGCACAGCTTCCTACTACAACATGATGGCCTAAGAGGCTCCAACCCCACCCAGTTAATGCCAAACATCAGGCCATATTTCTTTCTTCTAAATTCTCAATCTCCATCTGGTCCTATGCAATCTCATTAGGAGATCTGCACATTTAGGGTTAAAAGAAGAGAAGATTCCAAACATCTTGTAAAAACTTAGTGCACTGCTCCTAAAGTTAGAGAGGGTTTTTTACCCCAGGATAAACCCACTTCACCAAACATTCTGTGAAATGGTGCTTTATGCATGGGCTGTGAGTTCCTGCCTAAGATACGAGAGGGAAAACAGGTGGAGCTGACACTTGGAGCAGTGTCAGTAGGGGATGGTGAGAGATGCCATCTCTGGAAGTGCTCAAGAAGTGTCTGATGTGACACTTGGTTTAAGGATGATTATGGTGGTGCTGGCTTGACAGTTGAACTAGATGATCTTGAAGGTCTTTTCCAACCTTGATGATTCTGTGTGAATTTCTCTCATTTTGTAATATTTGTACTTGAAGTTTTTTGCTTAAATGCAGAGAAATCCTTTGTAATTGAAGATTTACAACATTTTATGAAGAAATTAGAAAACAGGGCAATGCGTATTTTAGTGTATTTTAGCTCATTTTCCAGTATGGTATCTTTTCCACCCCAGAACCCAGAAATTGTCCAAGTAGGGCAAGTTACTTGAACTAGGTGCATACGGGTTTAAGCACATGGTTTTTTGCCCCAGTTCAGGTGATCTCATTGTTCTTGCCCAATGCTGTAAGCCTACAAACTTCATTGATTTGGAAATAATATGGAAAGGAATGAGATGAAACAGCCTTGAATCGGTTGCAAGAGACGGAAACGTTTAATCTTGGAAATCCATCCTATCTTCCTGCAGGACAATAGTCTCCTGCAGGAAGGTGTCATTCCTGCTGATTTAGAGTTAATGCTCCCAGGAAAGTGGGGAGATGTCTCCAGCTGGAATAGCAGTCAATCCCTTAAAAATTCTAGAAAATCAGCAAATGTTGGAAAGCCGTAGATATGATACCTGGGCAACCTCACTTCTGTTACTGTGGACCTTCCGAGGGACGTGAATTTTCACTTACTTTGTGTGACCTTGAATAAAAGCTTTCTGTGGGAATGCTTTCTGAATAAGTCTATGCTAAGTATGAAATATGAGAGGTGGTAAAGGTGAGTGGCTGAGTTCCTATGCCTTGGCTGGTTGTCGGAGTGGTGGTGACTGAGCACCAGCAAAGCCAAGCCTGGAGTCTTGAAACTGTCATGATGGTTGCTGTGTGGTGACTTGTCCTGAAGCCCATAGTTATCAATGTGGGACAGCTGATGGTAGGTGGAAATAGCAGGGGAAAAAAGATACGCGATCAGGGCTACAGAGTAGTGATCTTGATTGTGCTGTTGCTTTCATGAAAGGGTATTGAGAAGCAATTTGGAGACCACTGAGATAGTTTGGTGGTATTTTTGTGTAACTCCTCCAAACCTTAGAGCTTAGATGGATGGAGGAGATAAAATCTGAAGGCATGTACTTGAAAGATGATTAGCTTTGAGGGCAGTGTGATTAATTTCCTGGGTTATTTTGGTATGAGTCAGAAGGTTCATGCTGGTGATCACAAGAAATAGTAAGCAGTAACCTCAAGTGATGTTCTCGGAAAGGATTTGTGGTTAAAGGGGTTTTTTTGGCTAGGATTTTCTGGTTTGCTCACTTTGACTGTTTAGCTAGCTTCTTAACCTTGTATTTACATGAACCTAACTGCGTTGTTTGTTTTGAACACTGGAGCACCGCACGTAGGTGGGCTACTGTGCACAAGGGTTTTCCCTGGTGTAGGAGCCCTCACTTTATTAGCTTGGTGGCAGAGCCAAGCTGACCTGAAGACCTGCAGCTAGCAGAAAGGGAGGCACTACTGTCTTGTGGCTGCAGTACATGTGTGCAGGAGGCGTGTTTTAAGTCCTGGTCCTGAAAATATCTTACTCTTAAGTTATCAAATAGTGGTATGTGAGCTTCTCAGGCACCCACTATTTTTGAAGAAGGTTTCCTGCATCATGTCTTATTTCTCCCTCAGTAAGGTTGCCTGAGAATAATAATAATACCTCAGTTAGGCAACCCAATGTATACCCGAGGAGGATGGAGCTAAATTTTGCGTGTATTACACACCACCAACTGCTGGTCAGTAATAAAGTGCACACACAAGGAGCGCAGGACAGACCTTGCATGAGTGCAGGTGAATTCCTCTGCACCTGTGGGACATGCAGCCTTTGATCAGGCACTAAGCGTGGCTGTGTGACACATGAAAAGATTGATTTTTCTATCATCCTGGCAATGATGACTTTGTGTGTACACATCTCTCCCATTTTTTCAGTTGAAATGGTCAGTGTTTAGCATTTTCTGTCTTTTCTTGAGAGGGATGTTTCACCCCTGCCCAAGAGTTCCACAAAAATTAAAGAATTTCCCAGCTGTATATGTGAATAATAGGGATTTGTGTCATTGAAAAAGGAAAGAGGAGACAGCAGGGCTCATGTTATATTAGATGCGAAGACAAGGAGAATCAAGTGTTGAGTGCAAATGTTGAAATAATAAATGAATATTTTGTATAAATTCTCATTAAGTTATTATAAATTCTCACACATGAACAGTTTGGTTCTTGGCTAATGTTGAAAAATACAGCAAAGAATGAGTCAGACAAGCTGATGCTTGGGAATGGGATCATTTGTTTTCCATTGTTTTAGGTTTTAAGAAGGAGGCCTACCTGCTGCCAATGTCGTGTGATTTTTTTTTTTTTTTTAAATTTGATTTGCACATAGGGTTCTGGAAAGTCAGAAGAGTATTGTGAGGGAGTATTGCCAGAGTGTGTGATGAGTAAATGGAATGATGGGAAGCTGTTCATTCATTATGTGACAGGAATTTTAGCATAACTTTCTTTTTGTTGTTTGAGCATCTTTAACAAAACCTACATGTGACAGTACAACCAAGTTTTTAGCAGCCTGGTCATGATTTGCCATTAGATCAGATGGCCACAAAGCAGGAATCAATATGGTCCTTGTTTGAGCTGACTGGGAAGCAATGGGATGGTAAAAAGGAGTGGTGGGGTGCAAGAGACACGATAGTGTCATACCGAGAGACATGATAGTGTCATACCTATTTTACAGACACATGATTTCTATTGCTCAGGAAGGGTGCTGTGCCCCTGAGCTCAAAATTTGTGGAGGAGGAGATGGGATTTTGAGGTAGTTTTACAGAAGACAGAGTAACTGGAGGATGGGTTGTGAATCATGTCAGGCTCTTGCTCCTTTGCAGAGCTGCAGAATTCGCTGGTGCTTAGTCCTGTGGCATTTCTTGGTTTTGTTCTTTCTGCAATTTCCCTTTTTTTAATAAATGAAACATCCTTTTGGCTTTACTTTTAGATTGCCCTGTGTTTCAGGGCATCTCACCCCTTGCTTCATCATTCAGTAGCTGTTTTCACATAGCTTAGCCCTTCTGCTCTGAACATTGCACAGTAGTGTTTTCCTGCCTTTGCTTGGCCACTCTGTGAAAGAATACAGAAGGACTTGTGACCTGAGTGCAGACAAATGTTTCCTCACTTCCTAATAGCCTTGCAGCTTGGATGGGCTCTCAAAAATTCAGAAACGTCGAGGAGGAGCCTCACACTTGCATATAGGACATTTGCTTCCCGTGTCATGTCTGTTGTGGTCCGAGTTGTCATAAGGCTCTGCTAGAGAAGACCAGGAACTGTGTCTTTGCTTACAAGTGCTCTTTTGCCTGGGGAAGTGTGCCCAAACCCTTCTTGCTGTGGTGCTGAGACCGTCACAGGTTGGAAAGGCACCTCTCTGCTTGGAGCTTGCTTCTGTGACTCTTGCAGTAAAGCTGCAGGAGTTACTTCTAGTGTTGTGTCTGGTCAGCTGGCCTGCCTCATCTTTGTGAACAGTGTTTTTGGTAGTCTCTCATGGGGAGAACAAGATTTAACACTGGCTTCTGACTACTTGTAGAGGGTCTGCTGGGAGTCTGTCTGTCCTTGGGATGCCTGCCCCTCTGGGTACTTGTTTTTGCCTTGTCATGTGTGGGTTTGCAGAGTGAATTGCTGTGTTTAGTCCTTGATACAGTTTCTGCAGCAATGCGTTACATGACAAAAGTGGCTGCTGCAGTTGGCTGGCATCAGGTGGCTGCCAGAGTCCCTGGAAATCACAGTTTTCCTCTCAAGTGCCTGCGAACCTCAATCTGGGGCTTTTATTTCATTCCTTTAAGAAGCATTTTGTGGTGCCTCTAGAGGGACATGAAAATGACAATTTATGGGGCAATTTGCACACCAACAGGAAGGGAAATGGCAATTCCAAAATACAAAGTACGAAGTTGAAAGACTAAAAATCATGCTCTGAGCAAATTCTGGTGTGATTGTCAGTATTACTGGCAGAATAATTTCAGACTGCAGTTGAATAGCAACTACTAACATGTTATGGGTGTGTGCACATGTACAAACTAGGTTTCAGGGTATGAACTAAGTTTTTGAACTTTGTCTATGTGGAGTTTGTATTCTCTGAAGCGAAATACTCTTGTGAGAAGTAGTGAGAAAGTTTATATGGCAACATGATGCAAGGGAAAGCCTTACTAATAAAAAAGACCAAATTGACATCTGCCATTGTAATGTGGGATGGTGTCAAAGGTACTAACTAAAGTGTCTTTTGACTAAGATCTTATAGGTTTGGCTTTTAAATTGATATGTGCCAGCTTATGTTATTCAAACATAACCAGCTCTTACGTTCTTCAATTTTTTTTTTTTTACAAAATAAACTAACTTTTGAAAAAGTAGAAACTTAGTGTTTTACCAGCAGGTTTAGATATTTTTTTCTTTACTCGTTCGGTATATTTCTGTGTTACGTGTATTTTTATGCGAGTAGATTTTTATGTNGAACTTCTGGTAGTTTAAAAGTTTTAATTTTTATTACATATTTATTTTTGTTTTCCAGGTCAGATGTACAATTGACTGTAAGTATCATTCTGTTGCTTGTTTTTATTTTTTATATACATAACTATCATTATCTTTACTGCTTTCAAGAAAGATCAGTATCAGCAAAGTATTAAAAAAAATCCAAAGCAACTTCCTTGTAACAATTTTTAGAAATGGTAGTTCAGAATGTAGCATCAGTTATTTTAGTGACTAATACATGGTGACTAATTAATTTAGTGACTAATTCATAGTGACTAATTAATTTAGTGACTATTCACTTAAGGATATTTAAAGATACAAATCTGTAGTTTATTCTATTTGCTTTTTAGTTTGTGAAAACTTCTGGTAAAAAAACCATACAGGTATAATAGTACAGGTATAATGTGCTTAGAGAGATCAGAAAGTTTACTTAAAGGCAATATTAAACAAACCCCCAGATGAAAAGCCACCCAAAGTGATGCATTTAAGAATTTTCTGAAGTGAGTCTAACACTGCTGTACTGGCCAAGATGACAAGTTTTTGTGTGACAGGAGTTTCTGAAAAGGACATGCAGATAAGTTCTACCTTACTATTGAGCATCAGACTTACATGAATTAGGTTTAAATTGTAGGGTCTGAATTTCTTCACTCGTTGGGCTGCCTGTCAGTATAATGTTTCTGGCTGTAGATGTATCCTGTCTGTTCCTCACTTGTGGAAATACACTGCAGGCGTATGCAAACTTTTTTCCTTAAGGCTGAGCGGAAGAGACAAAATTGCTATGCCAGGTTAAACAAAGCTTCTGATAATGCATGAAGAACACACACACACAAAGCGTGACTGCAAGTTTATTTAACGCCTTTCAGAAAAAACTGCACTAAAAAGAGCAGATCCTGAAAGCTTTTATCTAAACTGTGTGTAGTGTTAGTGAGTGACTCAAATAATGTGGCAATCTCTTAATCTAATTGAAATCATCTCAAAAAAGTTAAGAGGTAAAACAAGGAAATACACAGTGAAATTTCTGTCGAGCAAATTGGGAAAACAGCAGAGACTGCAGATCTGTGCACAATACATATCTATGAATGACTGTACTCCTGCACGTGGGAAGCCCAGACACTTATCATTTGGTATTCTTCTTTCAGGCACTGAGGATTGCAACTCAAAAAATGTAACTGCAGAACCAGGAACCACTAGTAATGATAATTTATCGGTAGACTCTGAAAGTGACAGCAAAACTGATGGACCTAGAAGATGGATCAGGGCTGTGTCACCGTCCATTGGAACAAGAAGTGATCAAAGCAATGTAGCACGTACGTGGTTTGGATGTGACTGGGTTGTGAATCTTCAGAGCATTTTGCACTCTTATATTGTGTTAACATTGTCAGCCTGAACTGGAGTCCAGAGTGCCAAGAGCACTTCTGGGGCATGGATCCAGCTACTTTACTGGAATAGAAGACAAGCCAAAGAAATCTATCTTCACAGCTGACTAGGAGTACAATTTCATGCTGTGATTGACACGTGGCCTAGAAATAGTTTTATTCATGTTAGACTTGGGCTCCCTTCCTTGCTTATTATGGCATTTTAGGTTACAGCTTCAGTAGTTCAGCCTCACTGTGACGTACACAATTTCATCATATTTGCAGTAGTAAACAGTAATGAGAAAGAAGTGCCCTTAAGGCTGTATACAAGTAAGTCACAGTTGCTTAAAGCCCTGTTTTCTGTACTTTCCTGTGCGACTCAGAGCTCTACCTACATATGTGAGGATTTCAATTCAAGACTATTGTGTATATTAGTTTACTCCTGGAGGGTGATATGGGCAATATGCAAAGAATGGGAAGTTAGGGTTTTCTTTGTTTGATTTAAACTGTCTTCCTTACCCTTGCTCCTGGTCTCTTCTCTACCAACCTCTCTGGATTCCCTGGGGAAACCCTGGGAGTTCTGTCAGAGTGACGGCCTACGNGTTGAAAATATAAAATTGTTATGTATAGATTTGATGGTTCCTAGTTACAAGAAGGGTGTGAGGACAAGCCAGGAACCTGCAGACCTGTTAGACTAATCTCAGTTCCTGGAAGAATTGTGGAGTTGATTGTACTGAGTACTATTGGAAGGTGTTCAAAGAACAGTGCAGTCATCAGGTACTGTCGACATGGGTTCACAAAGGTAAAATCCTGTTTAATTTTTAATTTGGTCTCTTTCTGTGGTAATGTAATCCAGAAAGTGGATGGAAGCGAAGGTGATAGCTGTAGTTTTTCTACATTATAGTAAGGTTTTGGCTTCTGCCCCTCACTGTACTGTTCTGGACGAGTTGTCCACCTATGGGATGTGGGCTTTCCTGGTTTGCTGTTTGAAGAACTGGCAGAAGAGCAGGGCTCAGAGAGTTCTGGTGAATGGAGCTATGTTTGGCTGGTGACCAGTCACCATCACTGTTCCTCCTCAGGGCTCAGTCTTACAGCTGTTTCGTAGCAAGAGATTTCATGGATTCCTTATGTGCAGAAATGAAGACGTTTATTACACCATGTAACAGATTTTTATATCATCTGAAACTCCTCCCCACACCCTTCTCTCCAAGATGACCCAACAAGAAAAGCAGGATGCCCCTTTTTGCCAAACATTCCACAATGCTAAGTACAGCAATTGACCTTACTAAGCCACAAAAAATACAATGGCGTTCATTGCTAGGGGAATGAAGGATGGGTCATTACATTCGCAAGCAACCAGGTCCTGGCCATGGGGGCCCACCACTGTTCTTTGTTCCTGTCTGTCTGTCTCACCCAAGACTTTGCAGTTACCAATGAGGTAGCATCTGGGACTCTGGCCTTGCCAAATCCACAACTCTGACCTTGTGGGAACACTGTGGTGTGTGTTGTAATTTTCCACCCCCACACTGTTTAATATATTTATCAGTGAAACGGATGCAGGAGTTGAATGCATGATTAGCAAGTTAGGTGATGAAATTGGGAGATGCTGTTTCCTCCTGAGGGACTGGAAGCCTTTTGGAGAGATCTAGGTAGATTGGAGCATTGGACAATGATTAACTGGAGGAAATTTATCAAGAGTCTGTTATAGACCACCCAACCAGGATGAAGAGGTAGATGTGTTATTCTATAAGCAGCTGGAGGATGTCTCAAGATCGCCAGTTCTTTTAGGCGACTTCAACTTGGCAGAGATCTGCTGGAAACTCAACACAGCAGAAAGAGGAGGCAGTCTAGAAGGTCCTTAGAGTGTATTGAGGACTGCTTCTTGTCACAGTTAGTGTGTGAGCCTAGCAGGGGTGAGGCTCTGCTTGACTTGCTGTTCACAAGCAGAGAAGGGCTGGCGGGAGATGTGGTGGTAGGAGGCTGTCTGGGGTGCAGTGACCATGACATGATAAAGTTTTCAATATGCAGTGAGACAAGGAAGGGGTGTCAACAAAACTTCCACATTAGACTTTCAGAGGACAGACTTCAGTTTAATCAAGGGCCTAACTCAGAATGTACCATGGGAAACAGCCCTTAAACTCAAATTTGTCCAGGAAGGATGGATGTACTTCAAGAAAGAACTCTTGAAAGTGCAGGAGTAGGCTGTCCTCATGTGCCGAAAGATGAGCTGACAGGGAAGGCAACTGGCCTGGATGAGCAAGGAGCTTTTGAAGGAATTAAAGGGAAAAAAGAGGGTGTATCACCTTTGGAAAGAGGGAGTGGTAACTGGGGTAATAATTTGGGGTGTAGCTAGGTAGAAAAACAATTTGGGAGGTAAAAGCCCAGTTAGAACTTAAACTGGCTACTTCTGTGAAGGATAAAAAAAAAGTATTTTTATGAATACATTGATGGCAAAAAGAGGGACAAGGACAACCTCCGCTCTATTGGATGTGGAGGGGAACATAATAACTAAAGATGAGGAAACGGAAGAGGTACTTAACAACTTCTTTGCCTCAATTTTCAACAGTAAGGCAGATTGTCTTCAGAACAACTGGCCTTCTGAGCTGGTAGACAGGGTCAGCGGACAGCACAGTCCCCGGTAATCCAGGAGGAGGCAGTTAGAGACCTGCTGATCCACTTGGATCCTCACAAGTCTATGGGACCAGATGAGATCCATCCTAGAGTGTTGAGAGAGCTGACAGATAAGCTTATTGAGCTGCTCTCCATCATTTATCAACAGTCCTAGCTCACGGGAGAGATCCCAGATGACTGGAAGCTGGCTAATGTGATGCCCATCCACAGGAAGGGCGTGAAGGAGGAGCGAAGAAATTACGGGCCTGTGAGCCTGACCTCCGTGCCAAGCAAGATTATGGAACAGATCATCTTGAGTGCAATCACACACCACCTACAGGATGGCCAAGGGATTAGACCCAGCCAGCATGGATTTAGGAGGGACAGGTCCTGCCTGACTAACCTGCTCTCCTTTTATGACGAGGTGACCTGCCTCGTTGATGAGGGGAAGGTTGTGGATGTATCTACCTGGACTTCAGCAAAGCCTTTGACACTGTCTCCCGTAGTAAACTCCTGGAGAAGCTGCCAGTCCAGGCTTGGACAGGTGCATTCTCTGCTGGGTTAAGAACTGGCTGGATGACCAGACCCAGAGAGTGTTGGTGAATGGTGCCACATCCAGTTGGCAGCTGGTCACTATCAATGTCCCCCAGGGATCAGAGTTTGGCCCAGTCCTGTTTATTGTCTTTATTGATGGTCTGGATGATGGAATTGATTCCAGCATTAGCAAGTTTGCAGGTGACACCAAGTTAGGAACAAGTGTCAATCCGGTAGAAGGTAGGAGGGCGCTGCAGAGGGACCTTGACAGGCTGGATATATGGGCAGAATCCCACAGCATGAGATTTAGCAACTCTTAAGTGCAAGGTCCTGCACTTTGGACATCACAATCCCATGTATCAATATATGCTGTGAACAGAGTGGCTGGAGAGGCGCCAGACAGAAAGGGACCTAGGGGTGCTGGTTGACAGCAGGATGAACATGAGCCAGCAGTGTGCCCAGGTGGCCAAGAAGGCATCCTGGCTTGTATTAGGAATAGTGTGGCCAGCAGGACCAGGGAAGTGATTCTTCCCCTGTACTCAGCCCTGGTGAAGATGCAACTTGAGTACTGTGTCCAGTTCTGAGCCCCTCAGTTTAAGAAAGATGTTGAGATGCGCAAACATGTCCACAGAAGGGCAATGAGGATGGTGAAGGGACTGGAGCAGAAGTCCTATGAGGAGTGGCTGAGGTAGCTGGGTTTGTGTAGCCTGGAGAAGAAGAGGCTCAGCGGGGACCTTGTTGCCCTCTACAAGTATCTGAAAGGAGGTTGTAGCCAGATAGGCGTGGGTCTCTTTTCCCAGCCAACCAGTGACAGAATGAGAGAACACGTTATCAAGCTGCACCGGGGAAGTTTAGGCTGGATGTGAGGAAGAAGTTCTTCACAGAAAGAGTGATTTGCTATTGGAATGGGCTGCCTAGGGAGGTGATGGATTCAGTGTCACTGGAAGTGTTTAAAAAGAGTCTGCATGTGGCAATTAGTTCCATGGTTTAGTTGATGAGATGCTGTTAGGTAATAGGTGGGAATTGATCTCAAAGTTCGCCTCCAACCTAGGTGATTCTGTGAAGTTCAAATGCCACGTTTTGCACCTGTGAGAGAGTAATGCTCTGGGACAGGGGGTAGCTGGAGAGCAGCCTCTGCAGAAAGGGGTTTGGAATGCTGGTTAACAGCTCCTGAGTAGCAGTCAGCATTGTGCTGTGGCATGCAGGAGGGAAATCCCTATCCTGGGATGCATCCAACATGGTAGAACCAGCTGATGAAAACAGGTGATAATGCCGCTGTGTTCAGCATTGGTGCAGCTTCACCCCGTGTGCTGTGTGCAGTTCTGAGCCCCACAACTTTGGAAGCATGTGAAGGTCCTGAAATGGCTGTAGAAGAGGGCAGCAAAGCCGAAGAAAGGGCTGGAGGACCTGTGAGGAACAGCTTTGGCTTTGGGCTTGTCTAGATTGGGGAAAAGGTGGCTGAGGGGGGACCTCATTGCTCTTCTCAGCTTCATGAGGAGGGGAAATGGAGAGGAAGATGCTGATCTCTATTACCTGGTATCCAGTGGTAGGATGTGTGGGAATAGTTCAAAGCTGCCCCGGGGGAGGTTGAGACTTGCCCTTAGGAAGCAACTCTTTTCTAAGGGGGGGGTGTCAAACACTGGATAGGCTTCCTAGAGAGGTGGTCAATTCTCCAAGCCCATCCATGTTAGAGACATTTGCACAATACTATTAATAAAATGCTTAACCTTTGGATGAGGCCTGAGGTGGTCAGACAGTTGGACTCGCTAACAGTTGTAGGTTCCTTCCAACTGCAATATTCAGTCAGCTGTATGATTTTTGTGACCCCTTGCCTGGATTCTGTGAGGAAGCCTTGGGAGTTCTGTCAGAGTGACGGCCTACACTTCTGGTTTGGGTGTCAAAGGGAGGGGGATGCCACTCAGAATGACTTGTCTTCATTTCTCTCTTAGCTGCCCACTGGTGTAATAGCCTCTAGGAGTGTCTGGTGATGTTGTTGGGCTGCTCCTGCACTCTGCAGGATGAGCAGTGGGAAGAGAGTGAAGTACTGGTGTTTCTTCTGTCCATGTCTGTGAGCAGCTGTTGTTGCAGATTGACAGCTTGTTGTCTTGCCTTTCACAGAGCCCAGCCCAGTTGAACACCTCA
>WEKX01016686.1:294760-305696 GCA_013390025.1 Pitta sordida | reverse complement strand
GGATGTGAATACTCAGTAAGCTTACTGAAAAAAAAAAAAAGTAGTATAATTTTGGATTGACATTAAAATGTTTTGACATTTCTTCTGATGAATGACTGCCTAAGCAGGACTTTAGAATTAATCCTGAACAGAGTTAAAAAGTAGTCTATAAACAGCAAAAGTTACCATTAGTTCTGGAGGAAATATAAGCTCCTGAGTGGGGTCTAAGGGCTGGAATTCATCTGCTGAAAACAGGCTAGTGGAAATCTTAAAAAAAAAAGAAGAAGACAAAGAATGATCAAGAATTTTCTCTCATCATTAATTTCACACAACAACAACGAAAAAGCAAAACCAAAACCAAACCATGGGGCTCCCACTGACATCACTAGAAAATTAGTAATTCCATTATCATTTGGATTTATTGCTAAATTACCATGCATCATTTGGTGAGGTAAAGGAAGTGCTCATAGCAGTTTCTTAAGTTTTATTGCTAACAAAAATGACAATGCAGAGGCAAATAATCAAAGGACTAAGTACAGGTAAGTGCTATAAGAAACTACTTTCACACCAACCTAAAGGACTAAAAAACGAAAGAAGTAGATCAGATATTATTGAAAGAAAAATGAGGGGGAAAAGTGAAATATTTGTATGGATAAGAGGTTTCATGCAAAATCACAGTCATAGTTCAGATTTTTAAGAGTATATCAGTTCTTGAGACCCAATTCCAGAGTTGGGCTCTTAAGAGATCACTCCTTACACTCAGATCATCACTAATCATTGATTTAAGAAAATTTCCCATGTGCCCTGGCTTCTGGCACAAAATAATTCTCATTGTATGAGTAGAGCTCAGACAATGAATATTACTGAACCCAAACAGCTGCTCAAACTTCAGATTTAAACAACCTTCTACCCACTATCTGACATGTCATTGCCCCTCATACAAATACACATGGAATCCTCTATTTTTCAAAGTATGTATCTTCAAATTTTTTGCAAGGAATAAAAGGGTATCGTATTTATCAAACAATGTTATGTGAGATGGAGAACAAAAATGGCAGAATATACTTCATTTGCATTAATGACATGAAAAACTTATGCAATATTCTTTATCCAGATTCTATATTTACATGGTATAGGGAAAATACTTAAAAGCTTACCTTCTCTTCCTTGTCAAAAACATCATCTTCCTGATCCAAACAACACTTTCCATGTGCCTTAATTTGACAACAAACAGATTCCTAACATAGGAACAATCCATTAGTGAAATACTGCCCAGAATTAAGTAAAAGCAGATAAAAGTGTCTTTTTGTATTTTAATAAAATTCTAGCTGAAGTGTAATAACAAGGCAGATTAGGAGGATTATGTGTTAAAGCAGAGATATTAAGAGTAATTTAAAATCAACAAATGTTGAAGGTCTTAATACAAAATAATTCATACTATGTGACATTCAGTTGACTTTGTGAGAGCACACATAATGGCCTATAGTTTTTCCTTTACAAAACGTTCGCTCTCATTTCTTTCTCTGTGGGTTTCTGACATGTTGCAGTACGTGATAAACTACTAAGAAAATGGATACAAATTCTGCTTTTATTCATGCCAGTACTAACCCACAATAAACCACACTGACTACTTCATAATCCAAGGGAGACACCATGTTCATTTGTGTTAATCAATTTTTGTAATGGGTTAGGCCACATACTCAGGCTCAGTCTCTTAACAGAGGAAGACGATGACCTTAAGGAAAATCTTGATGGTTTGTGTACACATAAACACTAACCGGTCCAATCTAGTAATTCTGTGACCACTACCTCTTACCTTACAGAAGGTTTTACAGGCATCTAAGATTGGCCTATATCCAGTACACCGGCACAAGTTCCCTGGAAAAAGAAAATCAGTCAGGAAAAGCTTTGCTCTAAAGCATGTGGCTCTAAAATGTCATGCATTTATATACAGCTTGTGTTTTTGAAGCTCAAGGAGAAGTGTTATCTCTCAGAAAGACAAAAAAGAACAGTCACAAAACTCAGGATTCCACAGCTCATGGAAAAAAAATGCTGTTGTTTCAAGAGAACTATGAAATACTTGAGATCTGCACTAGGGTGAATGCTGACTATAGCTCAGTATGCAGGAGAATATGAAATTGTACAATATTCTTCACTCACTGAAAATGTTATAAAGGGACCTTGGAGGTGTTCAGATGCAGTCACTTATTCCAGTATAACATCATTTTTGCACATCTGAATTAAAGCATTTCAAAAGACACATACAGCGATGTTCTGAGCAGCTCCATGCTTCATTTTCCAGAAGAAAAGAATGACAGAATACAAGGACTGCATCCAGTAGCAACTCAGCTGAGAAGCACAATTCGTACAGAGTACATCTGTCCATGCATGCATATGTACTCATAGACAGGCAGTCGCATACACTGAGAATCTAAAGAAAATGCTTCAGGGACACACTTGGAAACTAAAATGTGGCAATATTTACCAGCCAGAGCTGCAATCATCTGCTCCGAAGCTGGTTCTGGGTGGTTCCTTAGCAATGTGTATATGGACATCACCATTCCAGGCGTGCAGAAACCACACTGGGAGCCATGGCACTTGGCAAGTCTTTCCTGAAATGAAATACCACAAATGGCATTCCTTCCAGCATTCATCTCCATTCTAATTAATTCTCTCTTAAATGGGAGATGCCACACCAAATGTCATCATAGTAAATCAGACATTTTAAGTAGAACACTTCAGGCAATAGCAAATATGAATAATTCTTCAGGGTGTGATGCCCAGGCACATCTTACTAAGGAAGCTAACTGACCTCCAGTGGACTTTTGTCTGTTTTGCATTTACACGAAAACATCAGCTAAAGGGGCATTGTCCAAGATGTGCCATTGGCGCAAAGAGAGCACAAGCCTGATCCATTCCAACCTACCAACTATATACCAACTACTTGATCAGACTGGCAGTATGAAAGCAAGACATGAACCATATGTCATCAGCCTTGATAAATCACCCATCAGAAACACCATGTTGTCCTCTATTAACATTTACTAGGGAAAATAATCATCATGTGAAATTCGCATGTCCTAAAAGCACTGCCACTAAAGACAGACCATATGAAAAAGAAATCAGAAATCCTCTTACATAGTGATACTGTCTCTCACCTGAACTGGATGAATCCTGGTCTTTGTACTTCCAACACCTTCAACTGTAGTCACTGCTGCACCATACAAAGAGCAAATGGGAAGCAAACATGCATTGGCTGAATAGTGTCTTTGGAACATAAAGGAGAATAAAGAACATGAATATTACTTAATTATAACAAACATGTGAAAATTATTTTTCAGTCAATCAAGACACAGTCTATACTTACAAAACAGTCACTGTCATAATTTGGAATGAGAAGAAACCACTCACTAGCTGTGTCTCTTGTCCCCAGTATAAAAAAATATATCTATTAGGACAGTTCCACAAAATTCAAATCTTCCTTAATACTTCAGTCTTTACTAATTGCCCTCTTGTTTCTCCTACATACAAGCAACTTGTCATCTGTATTTTGAAGGAGGAACATGGGGAAGGGAGAATTGGTGTAATCATTTGAAAGAAGTAAAGAATTACTGCTGCAAATTTATAATCCAATTTCTGATCCAAAAGAAATCATGATGTAAAATAAATATCATACTCAATATGAACAACATACCAAAATGAAAATTCTTCAAAACTTCTAGTCATTGTAATAAAACTCTTTGTTTTTTTAATATAACTGAAGTGTTTATTTTCAAGATTCATTCTGACTATTTAATTTCATCTCTTTCAGTAGCTTTAAACATTTTCACTGTCTAATAGAACAACTGAAACATTTTTCTCTCACCTAATAAACAGTTCAATTCACAATTACCTGTAGAACCATTTAACAATTTGACTGGAGTTTTCTCAATTTGAATGTAATTTATTCCCATTTTTAGCTCAATGAAAGGTTTTTAATTTCAAAGTCCTTCTTTTTGTGGGTGGGGTATAAGGGAGGGAGTTCAGTACTGAAGGTCTGTTAGGACTCAAACTTCTGCTTGCCCTGTCTTCCTACCAGTCACGTGAGAGTGTCCTGGTTTTGGTTGGGATAGAGTTCCTTTTCTTCACAGTAGCTAGTATGAAGTTGTGTTTTTGATTTGTGATGGAGATAGTGTTGATAACACAGGTAGGCTTAGTTACTGCTGAACAGGGCTTACACAGAGTCAAGACCTTTTCTACCTCTCGCCCCACCCCACCGGTGGGGAGGCTGAGTGGCACAAAAAGTTGGGAGGAGCCACAGTCAGGAAAGTTGACCCAAAGTGACCAAAGGGATATTCTGTACCATATGGCATCATGCTCTGCATATAGAGCTGTGAGAAGAAGCAAGGGAAGGATGTTTTTTACTGAAAGAGTGATTCGGATGTGGAATGGGCTGCCTGCAGAGGTGGTTGAGTCACCAACCCTGGATGTGTTCAAGGGGAGGCTGGATGAGGTGCTGAGTGATATGATCTAGATGTAGAGGATAGGTTAGTTGGATTATAGGTTGGACTAGATGATCTTCAAGGTCCTTTCCAGCCTTATCTATACTGTGATACTGTGTTTGGAGTGATGATGTTTGTCTTGCCAAGTAACTGTTACATGTGATGAAGCCCTGCTGCCCTAAGGATGGCTGGACACCTGCCTGCTGATGGGAAGCTGTGAGTGAATTCCTCGCTTTGCTTTGCTTGCATGAGCAGGTTTTTTATAATCTATTAAACTGTCTGCATCCCAACCCATGAGTTTTCTCATTTTTACATTTCCAGTTCTCTCCCTCATCCCACTGAAGGGAGTGAGCATGCAGCTCTGTGGTGTTTATTTACCAACTGGAGTTAAACCACGATACAGAGCTGCAGGTAGGAGCCACATTCCTGTGGTCATTACAAGGGTCTTAAATTAATGCTTCCTAGAACCTCCTTGCAGGAGCTGTCAGAATATATATGCAAATCCTGCATTTCAGTATGATACTACAGCAAATTTACAATATAGCTGAATCAACAGTATTTTTTACAGCATTCTCTTGGATTAAAGTGACCCTTCTTTGGATTCTTTTACTATTAAGCACATATTTTACAACTCTGTCTCTACAGTTACTTCTGGAAATGATATCTACAATCATAAAATTCTGTTCAGTTTTCAAAATTTTCTGTTAAGGATACCGGATCTTCTTTGAAGATGGCTCGTAAGTTGATATCATCACTGTGCAGGCACCACAGCCACCTCCTCCACAGCCATACTTGGTTCCTGTAAGACGGACTGAAAATGTTGTCGTTATGGAAAAATAATTATCTGATTCTATTCTGGTCTTTATTCTGCTAAAAGACTTGAGGCCACAAATTTTCTCTAAACCTCTAAGGAACATAGAATTGGTTTGGTATCATAGCATACCAGACTCCTTTCAAAGTTGGATTAAAATTTTCAGTGTGAAAATAAGATCAAAGTTAAGGAATGACATGATCAAAATCCTGTTCTCAAGAAAACAGAAAACTTGATTTGAACCTATTCTGTAAGAGGAGTAAATTCGGACAGAAAGAGGAAGTAAAAAATAGTTTACTGAGTTAAAATATGAAAGGAAGTACGTATTGTGTAAAGGGCAAATCAGCTATATATCTGAAATTCCATTGAAGCACTGAAAATCACACCTAGAAGGCTCACTTACAGTCAGGATCCTAACCTGGCATCTCATCTCAAAGATCAAACTTCTGAGAGAAGTGCTCATTTCCATAAATCTGGAACAGTGGCCAATCTGAAGCTGTGAATCAACAGCTAATTTAATATTCCAAAGCCACCGAAAGGAAGATGTCTTTCTCTCCTCAAAATTCCATCAGACTCATGGTCTCATCACAATGTCTGCTTTTTCCTGGGAGAGAGACTGCTACAAAACTTGGAGGCTTCTATTCCGTGAAGCTTTATGGGTACCAGCCACAAGGTGTTTAGGCTTCTTTGTGGGGGGAGAGGGGAGGGACACATTTAAAGACATATTCATCATGCCTGATGGCATAACTTTGTGTAAGACACTAGGCTAAAAATACAGTAGCTCAACTGAAGAGTATTTGGATTAAGAAAGACATAATTTATTAGGGCTGGTTCATCTTAAGGGAATCACAACTTCAACCTGGTAATTAAACCTTGAATTAAAATTTATGAGAATTTTGCCTTGAATAAAGCTTTCACATGAGTGTCTTCAGGGAACAGACAAGAAAAGGATACGCCGCTTTCGCAGGTAAGACAGCAGCATTTGTTCAGGATCAGCATTTTTCTCTATTATCTGCAGTAAGAAATTAAAAACAAGAAACCAAGGCTTTTCAAAATTCAGTGCATGGACTTCTTTCCCACAAAGGTAGAAGAGAATCCTCTGGTTCCCTCTCATGGAACTAAACTAGTTGACAAACACTGCATGAGAGCTTGGGCTCCTTCTGGGTATTTCTCCTCAGGCAGATATGTTTCCAGATAAGAAGTGTCAAGGCACCTTGCAACTCCTAAAAATAACTGCTGCTCAGCAAGAGGCTACACTGAGGGAACTGACCTTCTGCCACACTGGAAATAAAAATGCAGCAGAATTTTACTACAATAGAGACAACACAAAGAACGAATGATCTGCAGATTTTAGAGTCTCCCTTGTATTCTGACCTACTGCAATGAATTTGTAAGGGTTATCAGCAGGAACAATTTCTTTTCCAACTTTCTTAAGAACTCGCACTTGCTGTAATACGTAATCTGACAACAGAGCAACAGAAACGCCCACATTTTTTATTGATTACAGTGTTTCTTATTCTGTCGCTTAGAATCAGCTGATTCCTTACAGTTGCTTCAGATCAACAACCAGTCCTTGCAATATTATCTTCTTGGCCAACAGTCCACATCTTGCTGACTTTCATTTTCAACCTCTGAAAATCTCACACATCTCAAAGATGAGAAGCCAGACACGTACAAATGAAAAAAATACTTTGCTTACCAGCCAAAGTGTGTTTCGCTTCGACACGTTCCCCGCCACCCCCCCTGCCAGACACAGCAGAGGCTGCCAAGTGTGGTGACTTGTGCGAGGGTTTCGTTATACCCCCGTGAGGAAGTCTGAGGAAGCCCAACCTGTGCCCACACCCTTCGGGGTTCCTTGTAGAACAACAGCCCCTCTTTCCGGGCACTCCTTACCTTTCTCCCATTCACATAGAACACGAGTTCCTCAGCCGCCCCTTGCAGAGCCATCGTGCCCAGTGCCCAGGTCCGGTCCCGGTCCGAGCGGCTCGGCGGGCGGGGCGGGGCGGGGCCGGGACGGGAGGTGACGGGGTGACACGTGCGGTGCTGTCCACACCTGGAACTGACCGCACCATTTACGTGCTCCTGTCTAATTACACAGAATATTCTGAGTTGGAAGGGACTCACGAGGATCATCGAGTCCAACTCTTAAACCCTGTCTCCCTGTGCCCACTGTCTCCCTGGCAGGAATCGAACCCCCGGTATCCCCANGAGCCATCGTGCCCAGTGCCCAGGTCCGGTCCCGGTCCGAGCGGCTCGGCGGGCGGGGCGGGGCGGGGCCGGGACGGGAGGTGACGGGGTGACACGTGCGGTGCTGTCCACACCTGGAACTGACCGCACCATTTACGTGCTCCTGTCTAATTACACAGAATATTCTGAGTTGGAAGGGACTCACGAGGATCATCGAGTCCAACTCTTCAACGGCACCACTGTCTCCCTGGCAGGAATCGAACCCCCGGTCTCCCCCATGAAAGGCAGGGACACTCACCGCCGTACTAAAGTGGATTTCTGCAGCCTTCTAAGGTGCCATTTAAGTGTTCAAACACGAAGCCATTTCTCACGTTGTCTCAAAGGACACATGAGAAAAAGCAACTTAGAAGCTATAAAAGAAGTTCAAATTACCTTATCCTCAGCAAAATTATCTTTATCCCTGGTGATTGATACAGATTGATTTTTATCTCGAAAATCATAAGCTGTTTGTACAGCTTTTTCCTGGAAAGAGCTTCTAATATATGAAATGATCTAGTAAAACATCCACATTTAGAGAAGATTCAAAGGCAATCTAACATTCTTTATGCTGCATTTATACAATAATTTGTGGAACAATTAAAAGAAATGCATCCTAAAAAATAACAAAGTGAATTTTCTCTGTGTTCTATTACAGAACATCAATTTGAGCAACAAGAAGAGTAAGAATGGAGGGGAGTAGCAACAATAACATTATTTTAGTGTTACTCAACTTCTGTGCACCTTCAGGCCATTTTCTTTATACTTTTTTACTTCAAAAGATATCTATACTAAAAGGAATGGAAGAAATGAAGGCATAAAGACCTAGGCCTTATACTGTTATTGGAAATTCCATGCTTGCATTTGGAGCACTGCAGCAGCCCAGCTGGTAACACCAGAAGCTGTGTGGAACAACAGGACCAGCACTGAAAAAATAATTAAGACCATCTCCACAAAGATTATTTATTTTCTGGGAAGATGAAGCATGTGCTTCTGTTTCTAGCTTTCAAACCAGAGGCAATAAACAACCATTTTAAAAAACCTCTGTGTTTGCTGCTGCAGTGCCAGCAACTGGGAACACAAGTTGTAACAAGTACTTCTCTCGGATTTCTAATAACACGTATGATGATCACAGTATCACAGTATAGAAAAGGCTGGAAAGGACCTTGAAGATCATCTAGTCCAACCTATAATCCAACTAACCTATCCTCTACATCTAGGTCATATCACTCAGTACCTCATCTAGCCTCCCCTTGAACACATCCAGGGTTGGTGACTCAACCGCCTCTGTGGGCAACCCATTCCACATACTGATAAATAGAGGAAGCTAGCAAGAACATTTCAATTCAAAATAAAACAAATTAATTACAAACTTGGTAAAAAAGATGAGAAAAAAAAAAGATTATATGCATAATACTTTTTAAAATAACATTGAATCAGGATCTATCTTCCCAATCATTTCTGCACCTCTTCATAAAGGTTTTGCTAATGTGGCGACATACACAGCATTGCTTCAGAAACTTCTCAGATAGTAATTTAAACAACTCTGTTTTGCAATGCAGACCACATTGCCTGGATAAGGTCAGTTTTTTATTGGAAGAATTTTCATACTGATTGAATACTCTTTTTTCCTGTGAAGTCCTGTATGAAAACTTTTTGATGTCCTTATTGCTGTATATTTACAATATTTGCATGGTCTCTGGAACTGGTGACCACAGCGAGACAACCTCTCTGTTTAGAGGATAAAGGTCCCCTTTGTAAACTACCTCACTAGTGGTATATTTAACTCCAAATTCATAAATACAGATCCTACAGGATTTGGGGGAAGCTGCCTTGGGACTAGAGACTGTAATAAAAACAACACAACAGAAAACAGTTGTGCTGTTACTGAAGTATTTGTAAATAACACCTTGGTGCCTTAGTGCTTATGGCTACAGTTCAAGACTTACACGTATAATGAACACACCTGAAAGCTATATCCAGGAGTATATTTTGACATGTATTTTTCTGTCAAAATATGCAGCTGAAATTCTGGCAACTCACAGAAGGATCTAGGTTTCCCTTGTTGAACTTCTTGAGATTCCTCTCAGCTCATTCCTCCAGCCTGTCTACATCCCTCTGAACAGTGACAGAGCCATCCAGTATTTCAGCCACTTCTCCCAGTTTTGTATCAACTGCAAATCTGTGTAGGGTGCACTCTGTGTTGTCCTACAGGTTGTTAATCAAGGTGTTAAACAGTGCTGGCCCCAGTACAAAACCCTAAGGATCTCTGGCGTTTTGCCTCCAGCAGGACCTTGTGCCACTAATCACAACCCTTCAGGTTTTCAACCCACCCCACTGTGCACTTAACTAACATATTCCTCAGTTTCTTTGTGGAATATCATCAGAGGTGATGTCAAAAGCCTTACTAAAGCTGAGGCAAAAAACATCTGCTCTACCCTCACCCACCAGTCTGGTTGTAGAAGACTATCAGGTTAATAAAGCCTGTTTTCTTATTTGTAAATTAAAGCCAGCTACTCCCAATTACCTTCTTATCTTTAACATGTGGAAAAAGACTATTTTCTCCATTAGCTTTTCCAGTCACAAGGAAATCTACAATGAAATACAAAGAGTACATTTTTAAAGAATATGTTACACATTTTAAAGAATATGTATCTTTAAGAATACATTATAAATTTAAGAGTATCAGTTAAACCTCCTGAAAAGAGACATACTGCATCAGATGTAAGGTCTAGCTAACCAAAGAACAAGTCTCTGAAAGTTTTAACAGTGAATGTCCTCGGAAAGAGTATAAAAATTGGTCAAATGCATAGTAAGGCTTCTCTGGAATCCTCTTCCAGTATTCAACAAATTGCAATTCAAGGATATCCTGTGCTAGAAATGGTGTCTATGGTACATCCTCATAGATTTTTCTTCCATTGATGTGTCTGATCGAATTTTAAGCCCTAATGACATGAAGACATCCCCCCCCCCCCATCTATAACCAAAGTTAGTTATTTGTACCTCATTACAAATGACCCATGGCTATCTTTGCTGCCAAATGAACCTGGACCTTATCTGCTGTAATCTCTAAGCTGTGTGGGCTGTGAGCTATAGCCTGCAGCTGGCAGCATCTACAAATGAAATTATGTCAGAAAGCTGTTTGCCAGCGGACAGCTCATTACAGAATGCAGAAGGTATTCATGAGGATGCAGAGGAAAAGCAGTACCAAAAGCTGACAGCTGACTGGTGTGGTTGTACTAGTCATTATACTAGCACTCTCTGCTGGAAACTCAAGCTTTGTCTGGATCCTACTTAATACTGAATTTCTATTGCAGTGCTCTTTTCTTCCTGGCTGCCTCTGGCATGTGCTCTGGGTGCTAGACTTCACTACTCCTCGGTGAGAATTCCTTATTCAAAAGTCAGTGTGATTCTCTCAAATCCAACAGTCAACTATCAAAAA
>WEKX01016686.1:281423-294724 GCA_013390025.1 Pitta sordida | reverse complement strand
ATTAGGTTTATTTCTAAAAACCCAAAAAAAAAAAAAAAAAAAAAAAAAAAAAAAAGGGACTGCCTCCATATATTTTAATAAATTTATCAGAATTTGAGATGCATGTGTCTGTTCCAACCAGTACTGAGAAACGATTCTACTCAAAATAAATACAAAAACTTCACAACAGAATTCCCAAAGTTGGTTTATTTTTAACTCTCATTAAAACACACGTTTCTTACAATTTAGGAAGTGCTGCAAACACATTGAAGAGCTTATAAATTACTGACCAGAAATGCAAAACATGAGTGGAGCCTAACCTGTATATGCCTTCCTTAGTAAAGTGTTCTGTGTCCCTTATACAGAGACTCTTTTCCAGAAAATTTCACTTTGGAAGACCTTTACTAATCAAGGAACAATAAGCACTCTGTATTGTTAAACATATAGGCACACACATAAACAATTGTACCCATTTTAGAAGTATTGTTCATAAAGGCAATTATCTTGTCTCCTTCAAATAAATTTTGATTTACTTTTAAAACTTATATTATTTTTCACTTTATAGACTGGAGAATACAGAAATTGTGTATCTGTAAACTTATCTCCACGCCTTAATTTGCTGTAAAGGAAGGAAATAAAAGACATCATGTATGGATATCATCAAGCACATATGTAACTATAATAATGTAATTATAATAACAATTCTAATGGTAAATATTCTTATCTGAAGTTTGATACACAAAAGAAATTAGATTTCTGGAAAATAAGTATGTTTGAAATAGCAAGGCATAGATAATTATTGCTGTCCAAATAATACTAAAAATAGTAGTCTTTTAATGTGGCCTCTAACACATAAATATGTGATACTCCTGTAAGACAAAATTCAAAACTTATTTACACAAACAGTTTAACAGCACCCATTCAGGACAGTATAATTGCAAATAAAATATAAATAGGTGAAAATCATCTAAAATCTTGAGCAACTTCAACATTTTTTCTATAATTAGTTACTGTCTCTCTCAGAAATACAGAGCCTTCTGGGGTAATAGAGTGTCAGGGTGTCAATATTAATTATGTATAATATATCTATGTAATATAACTATCACTATTAGTGCATAAATTTTCTGTCCACTTGACAATATTACAAGGACATTATTATGGTGTAAGTTTAACTTTTATAATTAGCTACCTCTAAAGGGGTTTGTATTATGATAAACATTAAGATTCACTATTATTCACTATTAGTACAAACTGTATTTTGAGATTTGAATAGTGTTATTGTCTTACTTTGGTGCTTGGAAATCCTGCCACACAGGAGAAGTTTTATATCAGCACTGATATAAACTGTACCAAACTATATCAACAGTGTCTTTGCAGAAGAGATTTGTGATAGGATATTAAACCCCCAAATAAACAGCTGAACTACCTTTACTGGGAAAGTTACCTACTCAAAAGACAAACCCCTCAATTGACTCGCCCCCACCCACCTGTGTAGATTGGGCTCTTTGTAGCAAATGGTTGATCTTTTCCGTCTGGATGGTGCTGCTGAGTTCTCTTCTAAAGTTTTGGGGGATTTAGGTACGAAAGTGTGAGATTGTGTAGCAGTATTTGTCAGATCTTGGAAAGCCTTTCTCCCTGTAAATACAGTAGTTTATATGCCTCGTTTTAAACGTTTTCTGAATCATTAAGTAAACATTCAATTAGTGCTTATTTTTAGTTAGTATTTCCTAATTTAGGTACTTCAGTTACTGCTCCTACTACAGACAACACAAAACAATACATATGATGAAACAAAATGCCACTACAGCAGTTTTCAACCTGTAAGGATTCTGAGCAGTTTGAGGTCTGCCATGGCTCACGGGTCATTCAAGAAAGCCACATGAGCACTGCAGTTTGCAGTTGGCTGCCTAAGACTCCCTTAAGTTACTGCATGTACAAAAGCAAAACTGCACAGCCACTGCTTTTTGGGCACAAGTACATAACATGAACATAGCAATCTTTCAATTCAAGATATGGATTCAGAAATTTAACTGGTTTCTGAATGATGTTTAAATGGATAAATGTTTATGTTTAAACCATGTTTAAATTTATAAATGTTTAAACTATGTTTAAATGAAGACCAAATAATTAGCTTGGTTTTTATGTCAGCAGTCATTGATACTGCTAATAAGGGCTTAATAATTTATCATTAAAGCTAAGAAAATGATGGGATTTTCCTTCCACCTTCCAAAGAGGGAATCAAAGTTGAGAAGATGCAAGTACAAATTACAGAGACCTCACACGATGGTGAGTGTTGCTATTCTGAGCTCACGTAAAATAGGAGATTTTTTGGCCACTGTATCTTGGCATTCAAATGAAGCCAAGTCAGTATTTACTTGATAGTTTGGAATTCAATATTAATCTATATTAATAGATAACCTGGATACTGCATTAATCTGAGCTAGGATACTGTCTAGGTGTTGGGACTATCTCTGAGACAATAAAGTAAACAGGAACTTGTTGAGAACAAGTGTATTTACAAAATAGACCCCTAATGCTACAAAACTGTAAAGGTACATTTGAAAGTGTATTTAAACTCTTGCATGTGTTAGTCACATATTCCTTTAGCTCCTTTACAGTCATTTAATTTATGATAGAAGGATCTAGACTCATATTCCAGACTACAATATGTTTGATTATTTTTTAAAATTTAATGTATCTAACTTAAAAAAAGAGGTTGATGTATCAAAGTTTATTCATGGGCAGATGACAGAGAAAACTTACTCAACATAATGTTGTTAGATATTAGAATTCCTGTTGCAATGTTTCTAAAGAAACACAAATGAAATCTTTAACAAATCCAGCTATGCTCACCATCTATGAAGGGGCAGTGTAGCTCCCTCTTGTTTCCCTTTTATAAAAGCTCAATCCCCAACTTTCTGAATCTCAGGATATTCTTTGAGAAAAGAATACATGCTCCAACTAAAACTGCCTCTCAAGAATGTAGGCTACTTACATCTGCCCTCCCATCATCTTGGCATATATTGACATCAAACAAGGATATTAGTTACCACAAACAAAAAAGATATTGCAGCCAATAGATGATAGAGAATACGTGTGATTTTAGTGATTTTCATCCTTACCTTTTTCCACTCCTGTTTTATCCTCTTTAAACAAGCAATGATTAGAACAATATTAAGAGAAGACACCATACCACTACCTAATTCAAAATTCCATTTTTTTTTCTAGCCCATACACTTACCATGACAAGGTGTCAAAGTATTTTTGTAACTCTCTTTAGAAATATGATCCAGATTTTGTTCTGCTTTGTCAGCATTCAGTGCTTCACTGCGATCGCTTCCCCCATGGATTTCAGAGTTTTTCAGTACACAGACATTGACAGAGGTATTTTGGTTATCAAGAGCTGGGAGCTGTGCATTGGAAAGGCCTTCCCAGGAAAAGCTACCTACATTCAATGACATGTTCTTAGTATGTTCAACTTGAATCAGAGGCCTTAATTTACTCACAAAAGAATCCATTCCATGAGGGACTTCTTGGTCACACAAAATATTCTGGCTGCCTTGATCAACAGACCTGAAATAACTTACCTCTTGTCTGGCCTCAGAAATACCAGAACTAAACCTCTGTTTGTGCTTTACCTGATTTCCAGAAGAATTAGTAATGGGGGGGGGACTTATTTGCCACTGCTGAGCAATCTACCTTCTCTAACATGTTAGCATTATTATCAATTTGTTCTTTACCTTGTGGTGTATTCAGAGCTACACCCTTTTGAGTAGCTAAGGCTCCTGACATTTGCTGAGTCTCAGTTACTTTATTTCCAGCCTCTGCATGCAATGAATCCTTATTTTTTAATTCTTCACCTTTACAAACTGAGAACTGTGTCAGATTCTCTGTTGGTATGATGTGTGCTTTCCGGCTGGCCTTTGCCAACATATGTTTTAATCTGCCTGGTGAAAAATGGACACTCTTTTGGTCTAATTTCTGACTGATCTGAGGAATGCTTTCATTTTTAGTTTTTCTACTTTGTCTGCAACTACTTCTCTTCTTGTTTTTTCTCTTTACAGTATTCTTCTGGTCTTGCTTTGTCTTGCTGCCACGCTGGTGTACTTCTGTATGAGATTCTTTTGAAGTACATTCTTCATCCTGGCCATTTTCTTCTAGACAGGATTTTGCTGTGCTTGCTTTGAAAGAACTTTGAAAAGCTCTCCTATTCATTGTTAGTCTGTTATCTGTCGCATTTGTATTCAGAAAGTCCCTCTCTAAAGGCAACACACCAGAAGTCTTATCTTGAAATGCTAAATTTTCAGCACAATAAACTTCTGGTGGGATCTTGTTAACAGGCGAGTTTGAGGTTAATTTTTGTATTTTGTTTTCCATGTCTCCAAACATTTCTGAGAAAGTTTCTTCATTTCTCTCCTGTTTTCTTGGACTCACTATGTTAACCTGGTGTGTCCTCCCAGTATCTTTAGCTTTACTTGTTTTACTCTGCTTCTTTACAGAATTTCCTGTAGGAAGCTGATCTGTCTGACCTTGGAATAGTTGAATTTCTGAGTCAGTAGTTTTTGAGGTTTCACTATTGTCAGATTTAGTGTGCCTTTCTTCTGCACAAAAATTTGAACCGACCTCAGTTTTGCTTTTAACTTTTTCTTTATCTTTATCCTTCTTAGAGTATTTAACTTTTCTGAAATTTGGTAATATTCTGTCAGAATTGGCAATACTGATTTTATTTTGGTGCAATTTATAATTGTCTTTTGCTGTAACTGTGAGTAGTTCACCTGCATCACTGGCTGTCAACTCCATATCAGCATCATAAACAGTTTCTTCAGGCTTCATCTTGTCAGTAAAAAGCAGCTTCTTAAAGTCTGTCTTACTTTCATTGCCAGATTCATTGCTAGATTTAAGAGGTGAAGGAATAATGTGAGACAATTCACTTGAGCCTTCCTGCAAACTCCTACCATTGATGTTGCTGCCACTATTGATACCATGAAGAGGCAGACTCAATGACCTACATTTTTTACCAAAATCTTTTATATTAAGTTGAGTTTTTGACTTATGAAGCACTGCATGTTTCATTCTTTCAGCCACATTTCCACAGGATGGCAATGAACTACCATAGTATTTTTTTGTAAGCTCCTTGGACTGTCCTAAGGATTGTGTATTTTTGACATGAGTTGTGAAGGCGCCATTGCACTTCATTTCTGTGCACAGTTGATTTTCTGCAAATAGAAAAATTTCAGCAGCTTGGTGAAAGGAGTGAAGCTCCATAAAAATTACTCTCTATAAAATTACTGAAGGTTGCACCAGAAGTATGGAAAATTAACTTTTTTTTAACTGAATACACACATTCTCCTTAAAAATTTAGTTAACTAGAGCTATAATTTCATAGTATACCAAAGTTGAACTTTTAAAATTGGACATAAATAAAAATATATTTTTCTACACCAGCCTTAGTTATTAAAAAGTCTTATTCTGTTCACATTAGTTTTGTTACATTTCAGTTGTGTCACTTCAGTGAGCATCATTCTACAAGTCATTGTCAGGACACTTGGACTTACAGGTGATCATTCTATTTTTCATTAGTTTATTACAGTTTAAGAACCTTACTTACCTTCTGTATTGCACATCAAATCATGAGTATATTAAACACCAACTCTCAGAGAGCTCTGAAAAATCAATCACCTGTTCAGAAACACATCATACCTTTAAAAAAATTATTCTTGTCAAGAGTTGCTTCCACTGGGTCTGTTTCAATTAACTTTTGATTATTTGTACCAGAAGGAAATGATGATGCAAATTTGACTTGGTCTGAACGCACTTCCTCTGCCAAATGAGTGGTACACTTGTAGGAATTCGGTATTTCACCCAGAGAAGGGCTGCCTTGCTGTTTTGCATTAGCTGTTGCAAATAAAGGAAGCTTTGCTGCCAACTCTACAGACCTGAAAGGAGGAAATTTTACTGTCAAGATTTTCATTACATTTTCTACCATTGTTTAAAATGTTCCCTTAATAACATACAAAAGGAATAAAACAGGAACTTGAGTATGCAATCTGGTTCTCTCTTGGGGCAAACATATTTTTGATGACAGAGTCCTGCTTCATCCTAGTGAGATTACACGAAGCAAGCAGCAAATTATTCAAATACAAGTTTTGACTACTACTCTCCCTCCATAAACACCTCTCAAGTTGCAAGTAAGTAATTTCTGAGTTAGACGGGAAATTGTTTCTCATTACCTCAAATACAACTATGACAATATACAAAGATTAGCTGTACAAGAAATCCAGAGACACTTCCCAACTTCTGCATTTAATATAAGCACCCACCTCGCTGACTCACGTGCACTCTGGAACCAGCCATCAGTAGGACTACTTGGATCAGCTGACAGAGGAAAGGAACTCTGAAGATTCTTTCAAAAGAAGTACAGATAGTTATTTCACTAGACCAGGGTTTCACCTCAAGTTTTAAGGAACTGAGGTAAATGTTTTACAATGCATTTATTATTTCAACATTGCACACAATTTGATGCTTCAAAAAAGCTTATCCTGGAAAATGAGTTCAATATGGTGATACGCAGCCAAAAAAAAGCCTTACCTCAGAAGGACTGCTGATTTCTATTGCAGTTAAAAGGTTGTCACTCAGAAATGCTTCTACTTCAATAAGGGTTTTATTCTGCAAGTACAAGTAATTAAAAATATATTTTAAGAGGCTTCTGACAGGATATAAAGGTGAATCAGTGCTGTAACTTTTTTCAGACTTGAGCATAAACTGATTTTTAATGCCATGTCAATACCTCTAAATAAAAACATTGATACACATACACACTGATAGACAAAATAGTAAGTACAAAACAAAAACTATGAAAGAAAAATAAAATGTAAATACTGTGCTGTCAGATGACATGACTTCACAAATCTGAGACATATTTTAAAACCCCATTTTAAGAAGTAATATTAATTTTCAAAAGAAAAGGCAAAAGCTTAGTTTAACTGGTCTAAGTTTGAATGATACTATTTGCAGCATACCAAACAGTTCAGTTTCTGACGAAGCAAGATATTATGAAGCTGCAGTTTTTCTATTTCCTTCTGGAGAAAAATCTTCTCGTTCCTTAGCTTGCGAGAATTTTCTTTCTCCACACTTAAAGCCAGGGCTAATGCTTTGTTATTTTGTTGCAAAGATACTTTTAACATAGATGAGTTATCTAAAGGAGACAAAAATCGTATTTTCAACTGCTTCAATTCCAGGCCTCCTCTGTGTGAACTATCACTACATAACAACATTTTTTATCTGGGTGTTTTGGTGCAACAACAGCAAAGCCCACCACTCTGTGTGCTTCATGTTAAAGTTTATTCTATTCCAGTCTGGATTTTTAAAAATAAGGTTATTTTAGGAAGGAAGCACTTAAAAATTAATAGTTTCATGAGCAATAAAATGTTTTCAAATTTAAAGAAATA
This sequence comes from Pitta sordida, assembly GCA_013390025.1. Classification (NCBI taxonomy): domain Eukaryota; kingdom Metazoa; phylum Chordata; class Aves; order Passeriformes; family Pittidae; genus Pitta; species Pitta sordida. Next base: position 287,297 of record WEKX01016686.1, on the reverse strand, counting down.
GTTTTACAAATTAAAGCGTTGAAACATTCTGATAATGAATGTGAGTTTTCACAACATAAAGAATAGCTTAAATTCAAAATATACCTTTCACTTTGGGAAACAGGCAACAACAGTGGAACATTGTGATTCCAAACATCAGGCTTTGAAATTATTGTCCATCTTAACAAATTATGAAATGGAGATTTCTAAAGGACACTAGCATTATTCATCTATATCGTTAACTTTTCACTGAAAAGTACTGTTTTTAAATAAATACAAATACATATACAAAAAGCACAAAAATATATATTTAAATAAACAACAAAAAATCTTGCAGCGCCACCCAGAGAAGCCGAATTCAACATTCACTGAACAGGCTGCTTGAAACAGAGCTCTCAAACCACTGTGTTTCACTCCATTTGTAGTTCCCTGTCTTCTGCAGAAAAGTATCTGAGATGTTCCGTAGTGGTGTTTTTGTCAGAGCCAGAAACAAACCACAAACATTTACCAAGGCAAACTTATGTTTGAATTTAACACTGACTAACTGGGAAAACAAGGTTACTTCTGGTAAATGATTCAATCAGCAGATTAGTATTTGCAGTTTTCTTTGATTCAATAAATTTAAAAAAAGTTATTCAATTAATTTTTATGAATCCCATTTTTTGGCAAATGAAGATACTAAGTATTTTACTATGGCAAGTATATAAAAAAATTAATTTCGGTATTTCAGCAAATCATGTTAAATACAATTACTATTCCTTTTGAAGCCATACCTTCTAAGTACAGTAGATGGCTTCAGTTTTATTTTAGCACAGTACTTACTTATTAATTTAGTTTTGATTTTAGAAGCTAAAGAAACATTCCATTTTGCAGCTGATAATGTCCCATCCTTCTTCTTTTTCTGTCCTTTAACACCATTCAAGGTGAACATGGTAGATGATGATTTAGCAGCTGCTCCTTTATCCATCATCAAAGTGAACCTGTACATTGTCAAAGGGAATGTCCAAATAAATAAATAATCTTCCTCACACTTCCCAAGTTTCATTATCCCTTATAAGGATTTCTATGTCTGAAATGGAAAAAAAGTCTTCAGTCCTTACCTTTGTTCAATTGAATTAAAACACGTTAATGAATAAATCAAGACATTGAAACATTAACACGGAGGCAAAATGTTTTAACTAGTAAGTCATGAAACCTAAAAGGATCGATTTGTTTATCTTGTCTATTTCCTCAAGTTAACTATCCGAGTTTACACTTAACAGATAAACCCCGCAAGGTTCTGTGCCTCCATAACCACTTCGTGTCACTTCACCGCTCCAGCCTGTGCTTCGTCAGGCTAGATTTTAAATCGGCACGATTAAATAAACCGGATAATAAATGCCATAAATTCAAGCGGACAGAAAGAGAGAAAGAAATCTGTCGGCAAGCGGGGGGTCGGAGGGGACGCGGTGTCCCAGCCCAGGGCTCCGCTGGGGCTCCGGCCGCGGCCCCTCACGGCCCCTCACGGTCCCTCGCGCCCCCTCGCGGCCCAACGGCTCGGCGCGGAGGCGGTTGGTCCGCGCGGTGCCAGCGGTGCGGGGCCAGGCCGGACCCGAGGGGCCCTTGAGGGAAAACCCTCCCGCAGAACCACCGGCCATCCTCGTGTGCTCCGCAATCCTGGGGTGAAACTGCACAGCCTGCCCGATTCATGCCGCGGCCAACACCCGTCTGTTTTGATGCTTTGCTGATAAAACAGGAGAGGTGCTGAAGCGGTTTTGTCACGCACGTGCAGAATTATCCATGTAAAAATAGTTCACACGGGCTCCTACACAGCAGTAAAGATCATCCAGTGGACGGATTCTTACATTGAAGACTCACAGAGATGCAGAAGGTTGAAATAAAAAACAGCATTAGTAATCATCACGAAACCCTTACCTTTCCATTTATTAACATTACAGTAATAAGTCAAAGGAATTGCACATGAAGCATCCGTAGCTTTATGTAAAAATGAATCTCTATGAACTTAGTATTTGCATTATCTGCTGAACAGAGCATCTGAAGAATCTCTCTTTTCTACCTCTTCTTTTTTTGTGTGTGTTTGTTCCATTACAAGGAAATTTGGTAATGACTATAGCCACTATAAAACTCTGGCCCAAGAAAAGAGCAAGTAACCTTACGTAACTTTAAAAGTAGAAAACCAATCAAATAAAACTGACCTCCTTATCCTCTCCAGAAGGTGGTGTTTTCCTCCAGATCCAATAATGAGTTTTCATTCCCTTCAGCTGCACAATGGTTTCAAGTCCTGAAGGGGCAATCACTAATTTGCTTCCACTGAGTGTTTATGTTGCTACTGCGGGCAATAAATTTAGAACAAAATGTGAAACACTGCATTTCCACCCATGGTCATACTTTCCTTTACTTTGCACTGAGGAACTTCCACACTGTAGCACTTCACACATAAAATTCTCCAGTTAATTGCCAAAGCGGGGAAGAACTTAAGCCACTGCCAAGTTTCACAGCCTATACATCTTAAATGTATATTAAGGGCAGAATTCTGGGTTTCAGTCATCCGTCGGGGATTCTGTGACTGGTCTTTAAACTGAATAGAAGTGAAAAGGAGTGAGGGAAAGACAGACAGACAGACCTATTGGAAAAACTCTAATCATATGGGAATTAAATTGTACCTTACTAGATGCCTGAATATTCATGTCTCAGAAGAATCTCGGTTGAGGAATTAATCCTGTAGGGTGTAGTGAAGTGTGAGCTATGACTAAAGCACTTCTTGTGGGCAGGTTATTTAGAACACCTTCTCCCTCTGTGGATTCTCTGATGTCCAACAAGAGCTGAGCTCATGCTATAGCTTTTCCTGAAAATCTAGTATTAAGAACATATCTTCCTCTAATCACGCCCTTTCTTGCACAAACTGAATGAAAAATCCATTTCTTAATGCCTCTTCCTCTCTGACTGCAATTAGTAAATTGAAACACAAATATAGAGAGGATGAGTGTGTAAGCCTGGCTTCCTTGGGAACCTGGTGAAAAATAAAACAGAAACACCCAAAATGGGCAGCTCAAAAGGAAGTTCACTCGTGCGGGTTGGTTTTGCTGCAAGCTTCTATGCCAAGTACATGCTGTACTAAGTTTGAATTGTAGTGATAATTCACATGGTTAAATCCGAGATCCAAAACCTATAGCATTGTCTGAGTGCATATATGTACACATATATTGAATGAAACCCTGTACGTTCTGGCCTCACAACACGGAAATAGACGAAGGAACACTGTTCAGACTTTTGAGGCAAACCCAAACCAGCTCCAAGGCGGAAAGAACCATGGAAAGCTGCAGCTTCATTAAGTGAATATTTTCGAAGCAGAAAGACTCGAGAGTTACTTAAACTGCATTGCAACATTTGACAAAATGTTTAAGTAGCAATTGCTATGTATGAACTATTCTCAGTGAGTAAGGGAAAACACGCATTATGTATTAACCTTACTAAAGACCTACTTAAAACAGATACCATTATTGCACAAAAGAAATCCATAACGTACACTGATTTTCACTTGTATTTTAGTGAGTCCAACAACCGCGACTTAACAGTCTGTATTGCATTCAGTAGCCCGCCCCATCCCTGGAAGCGTTCAGGGCCAGGTTGGACGGACTTTGAGCAGTCTGGTCTAATGGAAGGTGCTCCTGCCCAAGGCGGGGCGCTTGGAACTGGATGATCTTTAACGTTCCCTTNGGGATGGCGGCGGGACCCCTGCCTGGGCCGGTGCTCAGGCACCCGCCCCGCCCGGCACCCGGAGCCGCGGGGAGCGTGTCCCGGTCCTGGCGGAGCAGCGCCCCGAGAAAGAGAGGGAAGGAGAGAGCGGCCCAGCTGGTTATAGCAGCCCGGATTAGAGATCGGATTTTAAAGAAGCCACGTTGTTACTGCAAAATTAGTGCATTTTTAGAGCAGTGAACTATACTCAAACCAGGATTTTCCAGGACATCTTTCCAGTGCTCTGCTGACACATTCTGACCATGCCCATTTGTCGCAAAACAGTAAACTTTGTGTTTCCTAGCAAAGTAACATGCCATCATTTTTTATAGTAAAGTTGTAGAGTATTTTGCTATTTACACTAATACATCTCCAGAATTGTTTTTGAAGTGATACTGTGTTACAGACATGTTAGAGCTGACCTAAACTTTAGGTCTTGTATGTGATGTGTTCAGTCTGTAATGGGCATTAGATTTGGCATTTGATGTACTTCTGTCTGTTTCAAGCTGGAATAGCCCCTAATGAACCCCGTCATTGACAACTGCAATGGAAGGGGGCAAATGTTTTTACACAGCCAGGCATGAGTCTTTGTGCCACTTTAAGGACTCAGTGCTGGCTTCGGTGTTTAGTGGACGCTTTCCTCTGAAGGTGGATGAGTCAGGTAAATACATATGTTGAAGCTGTAACTACAACATTGTGACCAGAGCACTCTGTGGCAAATACATCCTTGTCCCAGTCCAAACTGTGGCTTTGGAATATACTTCATTATGAATATGAGAATAGATGAAGTTGGCAGAGTGTTTGGCATTTAACTTGGATCTCATTTGGGAACCCCTGTAGTCTCCAGAGGCATCTCATTTTCTCTGTTCATTACATAAGGAGATTTGGGTTTAATCTTTGTTTCAGAATACTTCATTACCCAGTAAAGATTGCATTTTTCATCACCATGGCTTGATACGAAAATTTGAATAAAACTATTCATGAGTCAAATTTCACACTTGTTTGTGACTTGGAAATCCTGCTAAAGTATGTCCAGTTTAAAGATATGATGACTAAAGAATAATGGTTCCTTGTTGTACAATTTGGGCTGTTCAAAATATCTGAAATGTTTAACATTTGTATGGGCAAGACTTTGCGACCATCTTTCACAGTTGCAGTGAATAGCCTGTTGTATTCACTGGTTGGTTGGTTTCCGTAGGGTCCTTGAGCTGCGAAGGCAAGGAAGAGAAACAAAACCAAAAAGATACAGTAAAATTTGAGCAACGTTTCAGGAAGTTTTGACCAGATGTGTAGTGGAGCTGATGTTACTTTTAACTCATATTAAGGTATTGCCATGCCTTTAAATATTTCTGTTACCTTTCTGTGAACTTCTCTTAGTTTCACAACAGTGTCTGTTAACATATTACTAAAGAAAAATTACATCCTTGATTTACTTAAAAGAACTCACTAGTGCAGTTCAGAAAAGTTAAATACAAAAGCTTATTCAACTAAAAATACTATATTTTTATTAATAGTCTGTATTTTTTTGGGTTTTTTCAGGCTGTGTTAGATTTCTGTGATTCTTATAATTTAGTTTGTACCAAGCCTACAGTGTGTGTCCTGCATTATCTCAACATATCTGGAGTAAGCTGTAAGAATAAAATTCTTGGTGTGTGTGCCACAAGAGCTGATGGGACTGATGCAATTAATAAGGCACTAGGAACAAAAATGCATAGTAAAAGTATGTACAAAAGGTAAGGTGNCATCCCTGGAAGCGTTCAGGGCCAGGTTAGACGGACTTTGAGCAGTCTGGTCTAGTGGAAGGTGCTCCTGCCCAAGGCGGGGGGCTTGGAACTGGATGATCTTTAACGTTCCCTTCCAACCCAGCCCATTTTATGGTTCTATGATTACTGAGACTTAAAAAACCCAGCATTTGAATCAAATCCACTCTGAGTAAACACGTATTTGTTTTAAAAAAACCCCAAACCAGTAGTATTGGAACAGTTTGTGCCTTTTAGAGTAGCCGACTGTACTCGAGTCAGCCTCACTTCGGACGGCGCGGGCACTGCAGCCGTGCCGGAGGGGAGTCCCCCCGGGCAGCGGCGGGGACACCGCGGCAGCCGAGCCCCCCGTGTCCCTGCGCCCGCAGAACCGCCGCCCCCGCGGCAGGGGCCCCGGGGA
>WEKX01016686.1:239301-281241 GCA_013390025.1 Pitta sordida | reverse complement strand
TGCTGGCTTCGGTGTTTAGTGGACGCTTTCCTCTGAAGGTGGATGAGTCAGGTAAATACATATGTTGAAGCTGTAACTACAACATTGTGACCAGAGCACTCTGTGGCAAATACATCCTTGTCCCAGTCCAAACTGTGGCTTTGGAATATACTTCATTATGAATATGAGAATAGATGAAGTTGGCAGAGTGTTTGGCATTTAACTTGGATCTCATTTGGGAACCCCTGTAGTCTCCAGAGGCATCTCATTTTCTCTGTTCATTACATAAGGAGATTTGGGTTTAATCTTTGTTTCAGAATACTTCATTACCCAGTAAAGATTGCATTTTTCATCACCATGGCTTGATACGAAAATTTGAATAAAACTATTCATGAGTCAAATTTCACACTTGTTTGTGACTTGGAAATCCTGCTAAAGTATGTCCAGTTTAAAGATATGATGACTAAAGAATAATGGTTCCTTGTTGTACAATTTGGGCTGTTCAAAATATCTGAAATGTTTAACATTTGTATGGGCAAGACTTTGCGACCATCTTTCACAGTTGCAGTGAATAGCCTGTTGTATTCACTGGTTGGTTGGTTTCCGTAGGGTCCTTGAGCTGCGAAGGCAAGGAAGAGAAACAAAACCAAAAAGATACAGTAAAATTTGAGCAACGTTTCAGGAAGTTTTGACCAGATGTGTAGTGGAGCTGATGTTACTTTTAACTCATATTAAGGTATTGCCATGCCTTTAAATATTTCTGTTACCTTTCTGTGAACTTCTCTTAGTTTCACAACAGTGTCTGTTAACATATTACTAAAGAAAAATTACATCCTTGATTTACTTAAAAGAACTCACTAGTGCAGTTCAGAAAAGTTAAATACAAAAGCTTATTCAACTAAAAATACTATATTTTTATTAATAGTCTGTATTTTTTTGGGTTTTTTCAGGCTGTGTTAGATTTCTGTGATTCTTATAATTTAGTTTGTACCAAGCCTACAGTGTGTGTCCTGCATTATCTCAACATATCTGGAGTAAGCTGTAAGAATAAAATTCTTGGTGTGTGTGCCACAAGAGCTGATGGGACTGATGCAATTAATAAGGCACTAGGAACAAAAATGCATAGTAAAAGTATGTACAAAAGGTAAGGTGACTGTCAAACTGTGAAAGCACTATGAAGTAAGATAAATACATCTTATAGTTATGCCTAAATATTACCATACATAGCATAATATAGCATCATTGTATCATAAATCTGTGTAAGGGAACAGATTCTGTCCAGCTCCAAACCCAGCTGGCTAATGCAGTGGCCACATTAAGCAAACAAACAGGATAAAAACTAAGCGTGGAGTACAAGAATTCGAGAGTCCACACAATGTGGTTAGCATGTAGTTGCTCCAGGTTCTCATCATGTTTGACTTGTTATTTTTAAACTATCTCAGCAATTTAAAAGTACTTTCTAATGTTTACAGTGGATACAGTGAATGAATCCCCATCCAGAAATTCAGAAATATTTGCAAAGTTGTTTATGATTCAGACAACTGTGTTTTACAGTCTTCTATGACAGCTGAACACCAAGAACTAAAGGTGGGTTTCATTATTTAAATAATATATATATATCTACTATACTCTTGTATTTTTATGGCAGTAATTTGAAGTTATTGTTAGACCTGTAGTTACGACTGAAAGCAGTTTTTCTTTCTCATGGTCCCACAGCACAGTGTCAGAAGTGCATTTCACTGTGTATCTTTTGATTAAGACAGAGCTTTTGATGTTTCATATTCATGATAACTAAGATACATATTTTCCTAAATTTAGGCTGGGAACATTAATATTTATTCACAGTGTATTTAGAAACATAGCATATCAGGTATCTGTCCTCCTACTGCATTTTCCCTTTGAATAAACGATTGAGATCTAGAATACATTTGACTTCATTAATTCTGTAATTATTATTTTATGAACAGCTATTCTTTCATGCATACCCATTTTTAGCAATAGGTATTCGCAGGAGGATTAAAACCTCTTATTGGTATGAAAACTAAATTTAAGTAACATTTTCCTTTCTCCTTTGTAAATATTTACTGCTAAATCCTTGTAGTTAGGACTTGGTAAAAGGAATTATACATTTCACCAGTATTAAATTTAGCCAAGGCCTTAAAAAAGTATCACATAACTGTTACCTTTAAAACAGTATTTCTAGAGAAGCTGGAAATAATGTCCAATATATCTGGAGCTGTTACTCATTAGCTGAACTGCAAAAAATGATGTATGCTTTCAATGCCTCGAAAGGTAGAGTATTCCTTTTTTATTCTAGTAGAATTTTTTTAACAGAAAAATAAGAAATATATTTGCCAATTAATTATAATAAAAATGCTGCATAAACTTTCACTCATAAGGTTGTAAAATATGTGTCCCAAAGTAGTGGCTATTTGGGGGGAATAAAAAAAGTGACGAAATGTTGCAAGGAGGGGACAGGAGTTGACGTAAATGAAACAACACACTGGCTGTAAGCAACATTCATGTCAACAGCTTCAAAGCTGAAATTCTGAATACAAGACACGTATTCCTTTGGTCAGGTGTCTACACACGCTTCTGGCTGTGTTCTCTCAGCTCAGCAATACAATGTCACTGTGAAATGCAGGTGTCAGCTACTGCAGGGTGCCTCAGGAGCTGACTGAATGTTGGACTCTTGAAGAACGTCCTCTGAAAGGCAGTTTGAGTCATATACCACCAGTTTATAAAAGGTATGCTGATTTACATAGGTGGCTTTAAATTAAGCACAAATGCAGTGCAATCTTTCCTCCCCCCTTCCATAATCTCAGGTTCCTTAAATAGCTGTGCTTGTTGAGTTTTCTCTGTTTTTTTAATTTACATTTCTATGAAATGTCTTCTAATCAGAGAGATTAATTGCAGGACTAAACTTGCTAGAAACAAATTACCTTTATTTTAGAAGTCTCTGCAGCCTGGCAAGGAGTAATTTAAAAAAGCAGAGAGAAGTATTAGTGAAATGAACTCCTAAACCAGAAATTTACCTGATTTTCGCATATGTGATATGCCTTCTTTTTAGAAAGAATTTCAAGAATTTCTTCTCTGCAGTTTTAAGGTGATACTTTTGACTACACCTCCCTTCTCAATACATTACCAGACCAGCCAGATGCCATTCAAGGTTCCAGGGACGAAGAAGCCTGGAAACAACCGTGTAGTGAAGCTGAATCAAACTCCACTTTTTCTTGTGACACCATCTCAGCCACCTTCTGTATCCAGTAAGACAAGTGAACAGGACAGTGCTGGTGGTGAAATGCCTACTACTTCTACAGTACTAAACAAGAAAGCACCAGCCATATTAGCAGAAAGCATTACACTTAACAAGGATAAAGTGGATGGATAGTGTTTGACTCAGCCTGATAGACTGGACAGCTTTGCATCATCTGGTCAAAAAAGAGATCATCATATTATGTGGTCATTTATTCAAAGATTAGATAGATAACTGTGATGAACAAGCTCACAAAAATATGGGAAAAATTGTTTTAAGTGAGCACTGAAGTGTGTTTTCTGCTTTATTTCTAAATATTTTTTTAATGTTGGGAAGGGAGGAAGAAAAGTGGATTAAAACCTCCCTGAAACATAGAGCATTTAATGTTCCAGGATCTCACATTTGCATTTCTGTTGGGCTGTACTTTAAAGGGACTACTTGCATAACATAAGAGAAGACCTCTTTAATACTGTCAACTAGAGTTAAATTTACTTATTGGAGTTAACTTTAATTTGTGCTTTTAAGGTGGGGGAAAATAGATAAAATCAAGTAGCTTTTCTTCGATGCAAGTTTGCCACAAGTGTGCAACATACTGAGTACTCTGGAGACTCCAGAGGTTGAATGCACTTACCGGTACTTCTGGTGAGGGTAAATCACCATTTTTGTTCTTAACAGCGATGAAAAGGACCACCTTTGCTTGCACTCAGTGAGGAAAATCAGAAATACAGGAAAGGAAGAAGTATGCCTTGGGAGTACCAAGGTCATTTTTATCCAGAGACACACAGGTACTGTTTCTAAGAAGGTGTGATCTGCCACTGGGGGATGCTGCTGCAGCCTTGGTATGTTGTGTCCCATCACTGTGGGGTGGGTTTTCTGGAGCTGCAGGGAACCTCGGCGGTGTGAGTTACAGCTGGTCTTCCCATGTCCATCTGCAGGTCATTTCAAATAAGGAAGGGGCAACCTCAACTTCTGTGCAGCAAAACACAGAAATGGAGGTTGGAGGTGGCCTGGGTTTTGCCCCCTCCTTTCCCCTGAGCAGGACAGAGGAGACATTCTTGTACCAGGGCAAATGTAGAGTAACAATACTGAAATAAAGAGCTGCTGCATATTTCTATCGGCAAAGGGAAGGTCAATTGGAATCATAGATTCTGAAGAGCCCTTTTAGTTGTTTAAATAAGTGAACAGAACCTGGCTTTGTTTTGTACCCGTGCTTACAGTTGGGTGCTGGACTTTTTTTTGCTGGTTTTATGAGTGCTTTTACTTTTCCAGCACAGTAAATACAGCTGTCTCTAAACACTGAGAACATTGCCAAAATGCAACATTCTTAAAATTCCTGAGACTGTTAGAATTACAGAAGGGTTCTTTAAATGTTCCAGATCATTTAGAAGCCATCAGATTTTCAGGCTTTTCTCCTAACCACAAGGAATTAAAACATCACTTGCACAAGTAAAAACCTCAATTTTTCAAGTATTAATGCATTTTTAAGGAGATACTTTGCCAAGAACAGTAGCCACTGTAAAGGTGTTCAGTACAGTAATTCCCTCCTATTTGTGTGTATACGAAAGATCAGCTGACCCTGAGAATCTTTAAGCTAGAGGTTTTTATTAACAAACCTAAAGACATATACCAAGGCTCTTCCTATCTTAACAAAAAGGGTTTCACTGAACAAAGGCAAAAATTCTGGAAATACACTAACATAATGTAACCTGCTATTCTCTGAACATGCAATTCATGATACAGACTAAGTTGGTGAAATTCGTTTTTCATAATAATCTGGTTGAAAAGCAGTTTTTAATATTTATCTGATGTTTGACTCCTACTTGACTATTTATTCAATAGCTGAGCACTTTACCGTGCACCTTTAAATCATTTTACAGTGCTTCCTAAAGGCGATTTCTTTCTTTTTCAACTTTTGATGAATTTAGAAAGCTTCTGTAAACACAGAATATCATTTAGGTTAGAAAAGACTCTTGAGATCACCGAGTCCAACCATTACTAAAGCTCACAAAAAGTACAGAATTTTACATGCATACAAGGAAAAAGCTTTGAAAACAATCCTACAGGACTTTCTGAGTTTGCACTACCTCGGTGTTTATTTAATTAACTTTCAAGTAACATTTATGTCATTTGCATTATAGTGGCTTTAATGAGTCTTCTCCTTGTCCTGGACATACTACCTTGTGCTTCAAATAAAAAAACCCCACAAACAGAACTCCCTTGAACTTCAGTACATGAAACAAGAAAGTGGCTGTGGCGGAGAGGTAAAGGAAGATCAACTTTTTTGGGACTTGACTTTAATTGGATAAAGTGTGGACACGGCCTTTTAACTTAACTGAGGAGGCATTTCCAGCATGTTTTCTTATCACAGAGTCTTGTTAAGCTTCTCTTAACTGATGGACTGATAGTGAATAGTATTATGATCGATGAATAGCATTAACCTTCCCAGTGACTTTCACGATAATAGCTTTGCCCTTATCTACCCAAAGCCTGGCAAATTTCTATTGTATCCTCATGCAGGTAACTGGCAGTGGTGCTGCAACTTGAGCCCTCTGGATCCCGTGGTGCCTCTGCTGTAGTGACAACTGTATGAACAGGAAGGATGCATCTGATGGATAAAATCTTGATGCAGCCCAGTCACTGAGACTCACATTCATACAGGTTCAGACCCACTGTCCCCCTACAACAACATGGTCCAAGAAAGCACTAAAGACCAATGTTTCAATTCCAGAATGATTAGTTTCTCACTGAAGGTGACATTTCAAGCACATTAAGTGACTTTCTTCCCCCCTCCCCAAACATGGCTAACCTAGTTCTCCAAACAGCTTGACAATATGAAGTTGCCTTTTCTTTTTAGTTTTCCAACTGTGTATTTGATTCATTATTTTGCTGGGCTTTGCCCTTATTCTGAGTTTAATCAGACCTAAACAGATCCAAACTGCTTTAAAATACTGCCCTTTAAGGTGTGTTTTCACTTCTGAAAGAGCACACAAAGTGCAGTGGGCATTCCATATTTGTGTTTGAGTGATGTTAAACAGTGGTATTTGCTTTGCAAATTGAGGGCACCGTTTTACAAAAGAGGGGTGTCCTGGAAGTCAACAGTTGCCCGCCCTGCCCTTAATTCCCTCACTGATCCCTACACAGGTCCCTCGTGTTACAAGGAGTATTGCAGGTAGTGCTCTCTCTAGAACATAAAAACAAGAGTTCTGCTGAAAATGAGGCCAGGAGCATTTGGTTACTCACAACTACCGTAAATACTAAAAAACTCCTAGAAATGGTCAGGTATCATTCCAAGCACAGAGACAGACACAAACTGAAAGATGAGACACTGTTCTGATGCTTCAGAGCACAGCCACATCATGTAGTTAAAATGTGTACTGCAGTGAACTGCACAGATACCAGACACCAGGTGTGCTAAACCCGCAGTGTTGCCAGAACCAGCCCCCTCCTCAGCTCAATCAAACCCATGCAGTTCTCAACAAAGAAAATGTGTTTGCATCACTGGAGAAACAGAAATGCCATCTCTCACCTGTTAGTCCTCGGTCTGTCACTGGAGACACCAGTGCTTCAAAGCATGGCTGGTACTGAAGAGCACATGGTGATCCTGTTGTGCCGAGTTATGACTTATGTTATGGATTTTATTTATTTGCAGAAGGCTGCTTGAGAGAAGCTGATGTAAGGAATAAAATAATTTGCAGTAATCCTGTCAAGTGCAGAAGCGATAGGGAAGGAATAAATGTCACTATGTAGGTTACGTTTTCTTTTTTTTAAGAAGGGGTACAAGAAGACAGAAATAAACTTCACAACCTACAGAAGGACAATATAGAAAATTCCTGTGTAATATCTGCATGGAATTTGTAATTACATCTCTTAGAGTGAGGTAACAGGTGAATTTTGAAAAGTTACCTGATAGGTGTGCACAACAGACTCTGGAATTTCTCTTCAATCTACTTAAAAACATTCAGCTTAAAAGTGTGATAAGTAATTAAATAGGATAATAGCAGTGCTTGCAATGCTAAGAAAGCCAGTGTCTACCAATGCATGTTTATTTTTCTTTCACCACTCTTTCAGATGAAGATGAGTTATTTTCCTTTTAAAAACAGGTTTTACCACATACATGTGAGAGACTGTAAACAGATATGAAGAGAAAAATTAAGGAATGCACCTCACACTGCACTTGGAGACTATTTTTCAAGGGCCACAGAGGAATAGTAAACCAGTCAGTACTCAGGAAAAGGGCAGTCAATGAACCAAAATTTGAGAGAAAACTGGTAAAAAACAATAGCAAACAATAACCTCGGCATAAACTTTGAAGATACTTAAGTGTCCTGCTCTTACTGACCTCGACCAGTCCAACCCAAACTCAGCTGAAAGCCTCTCACTGACACCGGCTGAACTGAGCAAATACAGTTTGAATAAGATCACAAAGGTTAGGCACTGCAAAGCAGCAAACACCAGGATATTTTAGAAAGAAGCTTTTAATTTTTTGGAAGAAACAAGTTTTCTGAAATACAGAATCAGAACAGAAAGACTAAGTAATTTATTAGTCATAGCTCTCATTATGGACAGATGGTTCCTACAGCAAAAATATAGAAAAATAATCTGAATTCAAGTCTAGAAGACCTGCAACTTTTCATATGCAAAAAAATAAATCCAACTAGTCATAGAAAATTGGCTGATAAGGATGGAGAACAGGGCTGCGTATCTGAATAGCCACTATTATATACATTCCAAACTTAAATGTGCATATTTCCTCAGCCTCATAAAAATAGTTTGTCCATGAAAAATACCAATATGTAATATATTTAATACCATTTATACTTGAATTTAAAGATCTCAGATTATGGAATAATAAGCTAAAATCAAATGAATTGCTTTTTCAACTCTTCTTGTATATGACAATACTCTGTGTATACAGTGTGCATTCATGTCTGTATACACACACAGGAAAAAGAGGTGTATAGCGATTTGCTGAAAAATTCTACAAGACTATCTGATTTCATTGCAGACCACAGCATACAGACTTCCTGGAATCCTTCTAACACAGGCTGCTCTACAAAATAATAATATTGACTGGTATAACCACGTATCTACAAGAGGTTTGTGCTAGTATGAATTTAATTATCAATTTATTTTTCCAATCTAGATTTCATTTCTCTAAGAAGTAAATGCTGCTTTGGTAAGATTCTGTACTGTCACAACAAAATAAATGTGAAGATATTGGGGAAAGCCTTGAAAGTATGATTTAATTTTGATAATTAGTAAGTAATAAAGATACCAACAAGTTTTAAGCAGCAACAGATTTAAAAGACTATGCTCTGACTTATTTTCTTCACCAACAAGCATTTAGATCAAGACACTAAAACGGAGAGATTAAATTTCTCTGCCTGCCACCACTGTGACATTTTAAGCCACCAAAGTCACAGTTGGCACTGAAAGAACAGTGGCATCAGCAGAGACCTCTCTCCTTGCAGGACATAAATTGCATTGCGACACCCTGCCAACACTGCCTTGGAAAGGCCTGTGATCTGTGGTGTCTGGTGTGTGATGCTTCCGTCGGGTCTTCTCCGAATGCGTTGGATTCTCTATGGTCCTTGCAGTTGTAGACTGCTCTTGATTTTTCATACCTCCTTTATTTTTAGATCTGAAGCTGTTATGCTGCTGTCTTCTGTGCTCAGACCTGGAACCACTCTTCATATTTTGATCTGCCTCATTACTGGCACCTTGTAACTTAAGAGATCCGTTGAGCCGCATGTTCTGGTGCTGTGGGTTGAATCTTCGTCTCTGGTTAGAAGACCCATTCTACCCAGAAAGAAATTGAATTACTGTTAGGTTATCTGAATCCTTCCAACAGGACAAGAAATACAGCAATCAGAATTAACAACACAAGTAGGACAGGGAAAACACTTTTGATTGTTACCAGAGTTCCCTCTTTATAACACTTAAAACCTGAACTGTGAGTACCATGCTCTGAGTACACAGAAAATATAGATGCCAAATTAAAATGTGCCATGATTCAAGAGAATACAGAAAGTGGGATGAAATACTAGACATCTCAACAGCAGCTGTTGAGTAAAGGGCTCTGTGGGTTCTCATCAAGTGAAGTTGCATGTAAGGGTGCCTTGACAGCCAAAAGGGCCAACTGTGTCCTGAGGTGCAGATGGCACAGCTTTGCCAGCTGGTCCAAAGATGTCACCAAAGATGACACCAAAGATGGTGAAAGGCCTTGATGGGAAGCTGTATGAGGAGCAGCTGAGGGCACCTGGTCTGTTAAGTCTGCAGGAGAGGAGACTGGGGGAAGACCTCATTGCAGTTACAACTTCCTTGTGAGGGGAAGGCACTGATCTCTTCCCTGTGGTGACCAGTGACAGGACCAGAGTGAACGGCCTGCAGTTGTGTCAGGGGAGGTTTAGGTTGGGTATTAGAAGAAGGTTCTTCACTCAGAGGGTGGCTGGGTGCTGGAACAGGCTCCCCATTAAAGTGGTCACAGCACCAAACCTGACAGAGTTCAAGAGTGTTTGGCAGATATACTCAGGCACATGGTGTGACTCTTGGGGATGGTCCTGTGCAGGGCTCAGGGTCTGGCTTCAATGATCCATGTGTCCCTTTTGATTCAGGGCACTCTATAAATCTCTGAGCAGTTAAGAAGCACTTAAGAACTTGATACTGACCGATTTTTTTTCCAAAATAATGAAAATATCTTTCCTAGTAAAGTGTTATGCAAATACTACAGTAAGACTGCAGGAAGAACAGAAATTAACATGTAAATTAAAGCCAGATGAAGCCCCCACATTGCAATATCTTTGTCCATTGTGATATCTTTTTCAGAGGATGCTTTGATCCTCAGTATGAGGTGGCTGAATTACTTTATTTGCATGCTTGCCAGGGCAGCAGATTCCATACATGTACTGACATTATGTAATGCTCTTAGGTTTCCCATCAGGCATCTATTTGATCCTAAAATCCCTTTGCAACAAAATTCAGATCAACTTCAGTAGCAGTTTTACCTAAGAACAACAGTACTAGGACGTTCTAAGGTGCTCATACAATGACATAGCTACCAATACAACACAGTACTATAAGCTGTATTGTAGAAATAACATTCTTTTAAACTCAGCAGGATTCTACTTTCAAGTGTATCTAATAATCATGCTTCAACAGCACATCAACTGACCCTTTGACAAGGATCAGGACTAAATATTTCTCCATCACAGCATGTAGGGCAGTTAGCAATTATGGAGGGCTTTTCTTTTTCAGTCTTAACTGCCACTAGTCGCTTCTAAGCACTAGACAGCTGTCTTTGCTCAGGTAGCATTTCTGGTATTTCTACTCTGTATGTTCATGGTGACTTGAAAATGAAGCTGGAAAACAATCTTCCATATTTTCAAACATTATTAATTCAACATACAGACTGCAAACCAGTACTTTATTTTCTATTAACAACTTTCAGTGCTGCCCATTTTTCTGAAATTTTTGAAGCAATTTAGGTTAATTTATAACCGGTTTCTTACCTGCTTATTTGTTGGAATCCCTTGAGGAGAAGATTCTGTAGGACTGGAAGAAGGATGACTTTGTACTTTAATGCTGGCTGCTTTATTATCAGAGTTCTTAGCATTACTGGAGGACTTTCGGGCGTGTGTATTTTGCTTGCCAGTTGTTGCATGCGAGGTCATTGAAGACAGCACTAAGCTACATGGTGTTCTTGAGGAATAGTTGTTCTTTGGGTGAGAAACTATAAAAAAAAAGATTATGTGTTATCAGTTAAATGATCGACATCTAAACATAAGGCTGTTTTCTTGCCCTTTCTTGCTTCCAGTTAATTTTGGAAGCATCATTCCAGCCTCACTTTAAACAATGAAGTAGGGTAGATAACGTGAGCTGCAGTTAGGCCATAGTGTTTCACTTGTGCAAAACAGCCTCATTGTGAAGCACTTCTGGAGATAAAAGAGCTAATGTGCTGCATTGCACTAAAATTGGCAGGAGCTTGGTAGAAGGCCAGACTTTCATAACCTAAAAGTACTTTTCAAAATTCATGGCACCTACTGGTTTGCTTGTCAATTAACCAGCTGAGCTGAACATGTGCTTCCAGGACCCCCCATGCACTGCTCTCGTATTACTAATGCTCTTAACACGAATCTTCAGGCAACAAAGGAAGAAACAGGGGAAGTGTGACAAAGCAAGAAACAGGGAAGTATCATGCCAGTAACTCTCTTGACTGCCTAATCTCACAAGAAGTTGTCTGCAGAAATCACAGATTAAGTTCTATTCAAAATTATTCTTTGATCATGGAACCACAGCTGACCTTGCTGTCTAAATATGTGCTAGCTAAAACGGAGGTAAAAGCTATGAAAGCCTCCCTAGAACGTCGAAAGATTTTTAAGAAGAAGAAAAAAGTTAGTCTACTGCCTGATACTCGTCTCTATAGAGGTGGGAAAAAACAGTTCTTTAATATCATGAATATCTACAAAAATTGGAACTGAATGCAATGTACTAATTGACTTCATGGAGATCATGACAGTCTGCACCATCAGGAACCACTACTGCTCATCTCAGTATATTCCTACTCCCTAATTAGTATTTTGAGACTGCCTGATTTATTAAGCATTGTCATGTCTGGATGTGAAGTGCACGAAAAAAATCCTTATTCCTGTCACTTCAAGCTGTTTCTGTGAAATAGCCCTAAGCAGTCTCAAGGAGGATTCTAAGGCTAATGAAGTCCTTGATCTTAATTTTTCTGGGTATGGAATTTTTCTGTTTGCTTCTGGTACAGATGACAAAACTGAGGCCCACGTAGCGAGAGACCTGTTGCTTTATCTAAGAGTTACTTCTGTATTTTTATTATAGAGAAAGAAGATAATCAATAATTTTAGTAACTGAACATCATCTGTTAGGTTTTTTGAAGATTTTATCCACTTGTGCCAACATCAGGTACTTCTACTAGGTGTCCTCTTCAGAAAAACATTATGCGATTATCTGCATAATGAATTGAGTTTTCCCTCCTAAATTCACTGTCAGCTGTCACTGACCTGTACTGCTCTCTAGAGTGCTGCTCATGGAAGCCCATATAAAAATCCAGACGTGTGTCATAAAAATCTATTTTTAACAAAAAAAGATGTAAAAGGAAGGGCTACCACCCACCACTGGGCATTATGGATATATGTTAATCTGATTATTTTTCCTCCTGTCCTTCACTGTGAGTGTATGCTGCCTACCCTCTCCTCATGCTAGAACGTGCCTTCCTTTGCACAAGCTCTGTGGGTTTGGTTATTGCTTTTGTTGAAGCCCTCAGCACTGGCTGTTCTTAGCTAATAAGCCTTGTATAATCTCTGTTTGAGGGGTATTTGCAGCTCCTAGCAGGGTATGGGCTTCACTGTGAGATACTCTTAACAGAAACATCTTTTGCACTGAAAAGCTCTTGTCAAAGATATCCAACATCATGAGCTGCTCAACAAAGGCCACTGAGGGCAGGTGAAAGCTAAGTTCTTCTGACAGACAGTGCATTATCAGTGATTTCTAGGGTGACACTGCTCCCCTGCTAATAGCTGCTCTTTGGATTTCACTGACCTGATTTGAACAGGCCTGCATCAAACTAGGCTTATGTAATGCTTTACTGAAATGAGGTATGAATAATTAACTTGCAGAATTAACTGCAGCTGGAAGTTATTTAGGAATGTAGTTCAATGAGTTAAAAAAATAGTCTATGCCTGTATCAATAGCAGCTGTGGTATTATTAGGAAAATCTTTATATAATAATTTTCAATCTCTTATGCTTCAGGGTATGAGATAGGGTGACTGCAAACCATTAGAAGCATTACTGGCAAGTCTGTGTCTTCCTTTGAAACATCTCGGGTTGACTTCAATGGGAAACAGGATATATGGGTTAGATGGATTTTCAAAGTGTTCTGCAAAAGCAATTCTTATGGTCTAACGACATAAACCGGTCATGCCTCCAAGCAGTCAGTTCTTTAGCTGTGCAGTCAGGAGATCATACTGGCAGATTGTGTTGTATCTTGTCCTTTTTCTATTTTAATTAACTACTTGAAAACATTTACTATTTTCCTTCCACCAAGATGCATGAATTCAGTATTGTTTTAAGTTTTCTCCTGGATGGGACACCAGGGGATACCATGGGAATCCTACAGGCCAGACTAAAACTGTGGACAAAGTATTACAGCATTTACTTTTTTGGGAAGCGGAGGGGGGAAATCACGACAAAGATGAGAAATAGGCTGTATCTTAATTTGCAACAGGGACATGATACTTGAAGCAAAAAAGTGAACCTTAATTTTCAAGGGAAGGGCAGATGATTTGGAAAGAGGAGCCTGGAGAAAAGGAGGCTGAAGGGTGATGTCATTGCTCTCTACAATTATCTAAAAGGAGGTTGTAGCAAGGTGGGATCAGTCTCTTCTCCAAGGTTACAAGGGACAGGATGAGAGGAAATAGTCTCAAATTGCAACAGGGGAGGGTTTAGATTGGATATTGAGAAAAATTTCATTGTGGAAGGGGTTGTTAAGCATTCAAAAAGCTGCTCATGGAAGTGTTAAAAAAAAATGTGGATATGGCAATTGAGGACATGGTTTAGTGGTGAACATGGTAGTTGACAGCTGGACTTAGTGATCTTAAAGGTTTTTTTCTAACCTTAATGAATCTATGATTTGGGACTCCATTTGGCTCCTGCAAAACCCAGTGACTAATCCAGTGAATACTGTTATGAAGTTGGAGAGTTACTTCCTAGCAGGAGATATCTGAATTGGCCTAACAACATTCTCATACAGAGAAGCTTCCTATTTACTATTTATTTATAAATTACTGAATTTGCATATTCCCCAGAGTTGACTTGTATTTCCACTTGGAAATCCTGTTTAGCTTGAAAACTCCGACTGATCTGAGTAATACCTGTAAATTTTTGGCAACGAGGGCTAGGTGCACCTGCAGATGGACTGTGCATGCAGCATAGCCACAGTGAGCCAAACATGTTGCACCCTGTAAAACTGATGTGTGCTCAGCAAGCCTCCTGCATCCAGAGACACCACTCCTGTCCGGCTTGCTGCACACACGCACACCGGCAGCACATGTGCCTGCTGAATAAGTATGTGGAATGCTATGTTCCGAGAAATTTGGTGTGAGGAATCAGCAGTACTTACTTTCTCCACAGAGCTGAATTTGGGTTTTCAGCTGTTCTGTATCACAGGAAAATCGGGCAGACCTGCCCAGCTCTTCATCATATTTCCGTTCACTCACAAAGTGCTGCAAAATAGACACATTAGCAGTGATTTACACTATGAGCAAAAGATTATATGGATGGTAAAGGAACCGACTTACCAGTGTAAGGTTCAATAAACTCATGACCCTGCCTGGTACACAGGACCTCTGTGCAGAATCAGTTATTTTCCCATCCTTACCAAATTACATGTCTCACAGCCCAGAGATGGGCTGATCACTCCCACACTTGGGAAGTGGGTCATTTCATCACAGAGTATGTGTTTCATCACTGAACCTGAAGCTATCAGGTTTCTTTGTTAACTGATACACAAATAGCAAAACTCCCCACTGCTATCCTGATGAAGACACAGCTTACATTTCTCTGTACACTGCACAGAGGTGCTGCTTTCCCTATGGAAGGCTAGTTACCTGTTGGCCCATAGCAGTAATGAACAACCTGGGCATCTTAACATGACAGCAAACAGCTAAAATACCCAAGCAGAAGTGAACGCCTAACCTTAATTTCAGCCCTGAGTTCAGACAGTTGTGCTTCAGCCATCTGACTGGCGAGGTCTGTCAGTCTCTTCAGCTCCTCAGCTTTCTTCTGCCGAGCAGTCAGGATTTCCACTGCCAAGTACCAATAGTCAGTCATTAATGCTAGGAAGGTAGATTGCTCTGTAATTTGTTAGTCTTTGGGTATTAACACTGTCCATCACATGTGAGACAAACACATGGACCCTTGATTTTGAATATGCTTTTTGCACAGATTAATTCAATCAGCATATTTAAATGAACTGCCTGATGTTGAAGAAGATCTGAAAATGGGATAGCTATCAGAAAATCAAGGTTCAACCAATCCTTCAACATTTAGAAAAAGAGGGGCAAAGATGTGTTGTTCTGAGTTTTCCACTGCTTTATTTTTAATCACAAAATCAGGGAGTCTTCCATGTAGATGTGGAAAGAAACATTACATTGAGTCACCAGCCTGTTTCTGAAGACGTGCTGTATTTTATCTACACAGAGGCATTTCACTTCCTCTGAAAAAATATCTGTTTATATATAGTTTATGTTAAAATTGGCATTGCAATTTTGCTGTCACGTACAGAATATACAAAGTTGCCATTTCAACTGCAAAGCAGTATTGGAGGCCAACAGTCTTTATGAAAAAGTACTAAATGTTCTTTACTGCCTGTCTTGTATATTTCATACAAGGAAGGAATGAGCAGTTATGTTTTTAGGGAAGGATTAATCATGAACCATGAAGCAATGACCTACTTACATAAGTACTTACAAGATAATATGACTTACAATTTTGGTGTAAAACAAAATATATATGCAAACTATGTTAACTATATGGTGACTCACTGTAAAAACAACAACTGATTACCTGGATATTGGGATCAGTACTTATGGCAGAGAGGAAACACAGGATCTAAACATAAACTAGTAACATTCATAGCTCTTTTGTCTAGAGCTTACACATACAAACAGGGTGAGTGGTAGTTGTAAACTATCCTAAGGGCACAGACACCCATACAGCTGTGCAGATTTTGGCTTCTTTGCCTTCTTCTGCCACAAATTTCCACAGCAGATTTGGCAAGTCAGGTAACAAGCTTATACATTGTAATACAATTTTTAAGGTGAGAATTAATGATATTTCACAGTCATTCTGTTTCTCAAAACATCAGCATTTATATAATCAGATGGCCTCTTCTAAGTATCATAGAATCATAAATAGTTTGGTTTGGAAGGGACCTTTAAAGGTCTCCATTCCAACCTCTCTGCAGTGAGCAGGGACATCAATATATTGGGCTGCTCAGAGCCTGACATTGAATTTTTCCAGGGATGAGGCATCTCCCAGCCCTCTGGGAAACCTGTTTCAGTGAGTACAACATGGTTCAGCAGGCACAGGGAGGCACAGCTGCATCTGTACAGCTGTGTGGGAGCAAACAAACTGCACGATGGAGGAGCATGTGGTCATACAGGGCAGGGAAGGCAGATGGTGGCTACAGTTCCTTTAGCACTGTTGGCAAACTTGTACCTACATTATTACTTATGCTAAGATCAGTCGTGTATCTATCCCTCTAGCTGATCATTTAATTTCCTTTTTGTGCAGTACGAGAGTAAGAAACCTTTATCAGATCAAATGAACAGTTTACTAGCTGTTTTAATTTCTCCAATAGGTCTGCTTTATTCTACTTAATACAAATACTGGTCCTTCCCAAAATCTGCATCCACTTTGCTGAAGTGACTGCCCAAACCATATGATCTCACCTCATACTGGCACTTATTTCCATATGAGGTGCCAGCCAAATTTCTATATGAGGTGCCATTAAAAAAACCTTAAATGACACTACTTGAATTTTTTTCTAGTGTTGACAGTAAGAGTAAGATTACCCACTTTTAAAACAGTCCTCCCAATGCAGCAGAGAGATACGAAAGTGAATATATTATGTAAATCTTAGCATGTTACAGTCCTATAACAACTTTCTGCCTATGTTTCTGAAGGCCCTTTACAACCTTTATGTAAATCGAGAGACAGCAGAAATGACAGGGGGAAATAGAACATGCCATGTGCAAATGCAGCACTATGAATGCCAGTAGGTAAGAATTAGCTACAAAAAATACTATTATACCTGACAAAGATTAATGAAAGGACCCTATAATAGCATCAGCCCTGGACAGTGGACCTCCAAAATGTGGTTTTGTTTATGCAGTTAGGGCTTAGATGCATTACATGCTGATCACTGGGAATTCTATCTGGTTTTCCTAGGAGTCAGTACATGGCCTGTAGCTGATTACAGCTACCTGGCCCTGCAGGTAACAAAAACCTGCTGATACATATCCATCCACAACTCCTCTCCAGAGTCACACTGAACTTCAAATCCCTATCTATTTTATGTTATTCCTAGAGAAACTGGCATATAAAATTCAACCCCAAAACTAATGCTAATTTTTTCTGTAACAACTCATACCTTTTAGTTCCCACACATACACAACTGCAAGAGATTTAGGAGTGCAACAGAGGATTTAAGAGTATTTTTTAAAATAAAAATTTAACTAGCATAAATTTATAAACTAAGTGAGAGTTCTAAGTGCAAATGAAGCATTCAAGAATGTTATATGCATTTGTGACCCTCCTTGGAAGGAACCTAAATTCACAAATCAATAAAAGGATTGTATTCATACATAGCAGTGTATGCATACAATTCATCTACCTAGCAAAGTATCAGTCTAACACTGCTTTGGTTACTCGTCAGTTTCTTGCTTAGTATCCCCTTGGTTACTGGGGGTAAATACAAATACCATATATCAGATGGAATATGAGACAGATATGGTGATCTCCCAGTACACAGCTCATCTTGCATTTTTTTTCCCAAATCAGAACATATATACATGAAAATCTATGCAAAAACCAGGCACAACATGAAAGCTTGGAGTCAGATCAACTCCCACAGATTATTAAGAAAACAGACTGCAGTAAACATCTGGTTTTTTATTTTTTATTGTTCTAATTCATAAGCTCGATCACTATCCTTTAAAGCTATGCAAGGCCACACAATAACGTATTCCACATGTAACTTCCAGTATTCTAATTCATATATGTAATATAAGCAAGCAAACAGAGATTGAAAAAAGGAAATTAAGTTATTGACAAACTACAAAAATGAGGGGAAAAAGAAGGAGTGGTCAAAAAGCTCTGATAGCTTTTTGGTAAGCAGAAGGAATAAATAATCTGAATCTAACTTCATATGAACTTTTGGTTTACCTTAATTTCATAATATTGAAATCTTGATACACAGTCCTTGTAGAAAGGAACTACCCTGGAACATCAGTCTTATTTGACTGTATACACATAAAATTGGAAAGATGATGGAATGCTGCTAACTGAATTTATGTACTGTGTAATCTTCTGCCAAACAAAACAACTTTTTCCATGCCCATTCCAAAAGCTCCCTGTGTATTTTTTTTTACTTACTGGCTTCTTCTTTAACTTTATCAATTTCAGCCATTAATGACACTTCTTTGTCTACGATGCTAAAAAGGGGGAAAAAAAAAGAAAAACAATTTGTATCATGCTAGAACTCTATCAAAATCAAAATCTATAACTACACATACACTTCAGAGCTTAATTATGGGCACTTTTGAAATGAACAAGACTTAAAAATTGAAGCTGAAGAAACATCTAGGCAAGCTGATAATCAATATGTGCTGATTTACACAAACATCTCATTGGCTTGCCCATGTGTCTACACAGATGTGGAAGTCACTCTGGCTTGCTTCTTCAGCACTGCCCCAGCACAGAAACTCAAATGACTAAACAGTCTGTTTCCTAATTAAGCCAGATTTTCCATTGCTGCTACCCAGATTAATACAGCTTAGGTCTCAGCACAATAATAAGAATAAAACAAAATTAAAGATGTGTGGAAATAGAGATATTTTTGCAAAATATGTCAGGGTAAACAAGAAAATGGTTTGCGATGTAAATAAGCATTAAAGTACCTCCATACTAGAGGTCAGCTTCCTTAACTCCCATTCTCTCCAGGACTGGGAAAGAATGGTTTCACTTGTACCTAGGCTTCCTAAAGGAACTGTGCACTTCTTTCACGGACCTCTGGTGCACAATCCCAGAAAGCAGGTCTGGTGTACTGCTCACATGGAGCAGCCAGAGACACTGCCCAGTACCGTAACACCACTGCAGAATGCTCTCCAGTCGACAGTGCTCTGCTTTGCCATGCCATTTTGTCCTCACCAGATTGCTCTTAAAATTAAGTTCACATTTAATGAACACCACCAATATTAATTATTATCTTTGTGCGAGTAAACTCACACAGCTGGGGGGGAGGGAATTGCATAAAGTCAGTCAAACAGCAGGAGTACATCCAAGCACACGCTCAAGGGAAAAGTGGACTTCTCAACCCTTTTAGTAAAAACATCCTTAAACACAAGTCTTTGTACCCAGTGAAGACACTGAGTTGCATATGAACTAGCTTCTACTGAAGGAAGACACAGAAAACTCAAACCCAAAACATTAGTTTAGAACGTTCTTAACAAGAAAGGGAAGATCCTACAGACCTCAGTGGGCAGTAAACAAAGCCAGAAGTCCTAAAGAACAGAGCAGACTGACAGGTCCTTAACTAAAACAGGGAAAGATCAGTGAGCAGGCAGTGTGGGGAACAGAGGGCAAACACACAGCTGTCAACCAGAGATGTAGCAACTAGAAGGTGTTCAAGTACCACACATCTTTCCTTGAACTCTTACTGTAAATTAACAAAGCTTATACAGGAGGCTTGCAACAGAAGTTGTGTACAGTCCTACCCCTGGGTTTTCCCAACCCACCATGCCACCTTTAGATGAGGAAACGCTGCCTCTCAACAGCCAACAAGAGGAACAGAAGGAGGTTGGCTGATGGCAAAGAATGCAGCAAGAGAATAAAAGTGCAGTGTAATATATTTTTGTTTCATACAAAGAAACAAGACTAAAAATACTGCTTTGGCCTGCCAGATCAATTCAGTGTGACCTACACACCAGAGGAAATAAAACAGCAGGAGTTTTTTTATGGTAGAGCAAATCAGTTAAGAGGCATACTCTTACAATGAAAGGACACACTTGTTCCAGTTGGCACTCAATATTCTCCAGGCATAAACATCAAACTTGAACTCCAAATAAGCAGCTGATGATTTCAGCTTGCTAATCTAAATAGTGATAGCTTTACAAAATTAATATTTTCAAACAGCTTTTGTAAGTACATGGTATAATCAATTTCTTTGGCTTTCATAGCAGGTGGCTGAAATGTAAGTTCTTACCTATTTCTGCCCTATTTCTTACCTATTTAATGGTCTTTAGTATTTCCCCTTACATTAAAAATGTCTACACTCTTTGCTTTTTATCTCTCCTACAAAAGTGCCTTCTTAGTGCTCTACACAGGTTATATAAACAAACTTTTGTCTGGAAAAAATATTCAAGCAACAAGGTCACAACAGCAGCGCTCATCAGAGTTGTGTTTTAGTGGAGTTTATTCCATGACTGTCCCCTCTGCACCCTAACAGCAGATCTTTACTGAACTGCTTGGACTTTAGCATTTTATTTTAATGCCAAAGAAAACCACTTTTAATACCAGAACAAGAACAAGGCCATAGCAGTCCTATATTTATCATATTTTATAGTTGCATCTTTTCTGTACTAGACAGTTTTCCACTACTAATGTTTTAGTGTGGTCCCTGATGAACATTTCAGGAAAGTGTTTGGATATTGCAGCAGTAGAGGCCAGGACTGATGAATCTGATGGAGAACAACCACTGGAGTATCCTCCTTGTAGCTACAAAGAAACATTGGAAAAATTAAAGAATAAAACAAGAGAAAAAGTGTTTGGTGCCTTTGTCAATGTGAGACTCAAATCCCGTCTCCCATTGACCAGACTCCGTGGCAAATCCAAATCAAGTGAGTCTTGCACTCCATGACTGATGCTGGAGCCAAAACAGAGTAACACTGCCACCTCTGCATTTTCTGTCTCTCTTCACTGCTCCTATCTCCTGAAAGGACTGATTCTGTTCTTTACTTACCTCTTATTTTTTCAGCACTTATCAGGACCTGGATACCTAACTCTAGCTATCAGCATCTGTAGCTAACAGCTACCACTGTTCACCACAGGTGAGTACCTGCAGTTTGGAGCACAGGATTTAGCACTATTTAATATCCAGATGAAATTTTGAGGGAGGGTTCACGGAGGGAGACAATTTTCTTGAAGGGACACAGCAAGGCAGAGGCTTAACGTAGAGAGCATGCAAACAAGATATGTACAGCCAGTGATTGTGCTGCAGAGATATGAGATGCAGCAGAAGAAATAGCAGCACTCTAGGAATCATTTTACTGAAGTGATTTTGAAGCCAGAACCTAAGTGTCCTATTCCTAGTTGAATGGACAGTACTCATGCCTTGGCCTTACATAGGCTGGCAGAAGTCACACCAGTATACACAGGCAAAATGCTGCAAATGCCAAACTACAGTACAACGAGTTACTGGCACAGCAATGATGGGGTAAATTATGCTGACAGCTGCCTCATTTCACAGTTTCATACTCAGAATAAATTCTGAATTTGTTCTGACATTAGTGGAAACAAATTAATCTTCCTCTAGTTTACTGCATGAAATTCAGCGTTTGCACAGAGAAAAAAGAAGAGATATTCTCAGTCAGCTGCAATACCTCAAAATCCCACTAAAATGATTAAAGTTATTAGAGCCTCTTCAGAAAAGCTGCTTCAGATTGTCAGGCTGGCTGATTTATAGCTTTACTGATGAGAATCACAAGGGTTCCAGATGACCAGAATCTCCTCCTTCCTTCTGCCTCTTCCAGGCATTATGATAAACCTATTATGCCTGAAGAGATGGGGAAATAAAAAGACCAAGCTGACACGGAGGCAAACATGCTGACAGCTCACAAAGGCAAGCCCCAACTGCACAGCACAGAGGTTACAGTTAAGGGTAATTCAAATGTGTCCTTTCAAAACCCTACTAAAACTTTCAAAACCCTATTAAACTGGATGTCAGGAAGAGCTTTTTCACAGAGAGAGTGATCCTCTGTGGAGTGGTCTGCCCAGGGAGGTGGTGGAGTCGCTATCCCTGGAGGTGTTTAAGAAAAGACTGGATAAGGAACTCAGACATGGTCTACATAATGGGACAATGGGACAGGGAATTAGGCTATATCATTTAAAAAAAAAAAAAAAAGAAATATATATGATGATGACACAACCCTGAGACTGGCTCGGATGGACAGAGTGTGGTGCCCATGGCTCCAGGATTGTGGGTTTGATCCCTGGGTGGGCGCTCGCCTGGGAGTTGGACTCGACGATCCTTGTGGGTCACTTCCAACTCAGAATATTCTGTGATTCTGTGACTGATTGGTAAATAAGTATCAAAACAAACTGCAAGAGGATTTGAGAATCTATACTTAGAGGCATGAGGACTACCAAAGGTCAGCTGTCACACACACAGAAAGCTCATAAGGAAGGATTCTGAAAATGCGAGATAAAAACCACAGGAACTCTGTTCAGTGTAAAGCAATACTAGTCTTGGCCTTTCCAAGCACCTGCCCATGCTCCAAACTACCACATCACTAACACAAACAGCTCCCATTTGGTGCCACTGATTCTGGGCTACAGGCAACAAAACCCCATCATCTTTACAGTTTGCCAAGTAGGGTCCCAGTAAGGGGGTGAATGTGTCCACTCACTGCTCTGCACTGCTGAACACTGACCACCCTGCACAGAGTCAGTACAGACAGAATTATGTTCTTCAAAGTTACTTCTTCCCCTCTTCAGCCTCTCCTCTGTTTTGACTCAAAAAACAGTATTAAACCTGCTTAATTTTCTCTCAACATACAGCACATGCTTTCTAGTTCTTCCCTGAATCTATTTTAATATATATTTTTAAACTGTAGGTACTGCCAAACTCCATCTTCCCAGCATTATGTCAGAATTAATTTTTTATCCAGCCAATGGTGCAGCTTTCAAGTCCTTTTCTTAATTCCTAAACATCAACTGTGTTGGTTTTCGTGCTCTTTAAAAAGCACTGGACATACCAATGTGTTTGAGGTGCAAAGAATAGAGAAGGTTGTATTTACATGGTTCAGTTCTGCATGCAGCATAATAAAACCTGGTTCTTACTATTTCTACAGACTATTTTCTGTTCATGGCAAGTAGCAGATGGGCAAGTAGCAGATGTTTCCTTTTAGTTTTCCATATGACTGTGTGAATGCCCAGTACGTGAAAATCATTTTCTGGCAAGAGGTGTTATGGGGAACTGTGGCTCCTTTTGTGCTTTACATATTTCACTCAGATTTCCTGGGGCTGTCCTTTTATCCCCAAGATGTTTACTCAGCCTCTTGGTGGAAAAATGAGAATGTAATTATAGCATGTGGATTTTAAGCTTAGCAACAAATGTCTCAAGTGCACTCTGGTGAGAGGGGAGTTCAATTAGCTTTTCTGACCTTCCCCTGCAATTTTAGAACTATTTGGCAATTTTCTTTTATGTGCTCTACACTAATGTGAGACATGGCTATGCTCTGACATCTTTTACATCCAAGTAGTAAGGGGAGCAGCTTCTGTTCTCACTCACACAAAAGTATTGCTGAAAAGCCATACAACACAGCTGAATGCAGTAAGGAGAAATACTGGCTCAAGGAGTACTGTCAGGAAGATTTTCCTTACAACTTTCAGGCACGTATGGGCCTGAGACACAATGCTCCTCAGTTTGCTTTGCCCAGTGCTCTCATAACCTTGGGAAAGCCATGCCATGGAAAGCCCAGCAAGAACAAGGGTGACAAAAGTGCTAGATCACAGCAGAAGCACAGTCCACATGGGACTGTGAAAGACTTCTTCTGGGGCAAAGTGCTCTGCTGGATCCAGCCCATGGCTTGTAAAATGCTCTGGGGTCTTCTGGCATGAAATGCACTGCACAAAAGCAAGCTGTTATCACTTATTCTGAACACATGGAGAACTACTCTAGTTGGCAGGAACTTCTGGGAGGCTCTTTAAGAAAGAGAAAGGCGAGTCCACAGCAGTGTTTTTAAATACATGTAGATTTCTTTCTGGGACTGTTATTTGCCACGTTTTGTTAAAAAGTTTAAAAAGGAGAAAGCATTGCTTTTTTTCCCCAAGCCTTTATAGGGGTTCACAGCACACCTGCTCCCGAGCACCGTTTTTTCAGATTGTAGGAGGGTATGCACTGTTTTGCCAGAGAGGTGACTTTTTAAATAGCAGCAAGTACTGATGGAACATTTTCACAGGATATTCTAAGTTGGAAGGGACCCCCAAGGATCATCAAGTCCAACTTCCAAGCGAACGCCCACCCAGGGATTAAACCCACAACCCCGGAGCCATGGGCACCACGCTCTGTCCATCTGAGACTCCCACTATCTAGACCATTTTCAGGAGTAACTTCCCTTCACTGGTTAGGTCAAGCTGTGAACTACTGAGCCAGAGAGACACATAGATTTCTACTGACAACTATTGTTCAACCGTTTCTGCTGCTAAAAGGTACAGTTCTTGTGAATCTTTCTGCTGAAGCTTTCAGGACATCTTAGGTCACATGCGTTATTCATTTACCTCCACAATAATTATTTCACATACTATCTGGAGTATACTCCTATCTGGAGGTAGGAGGAAGATATATGATCTTATTTTTGCATCCCCTATTCTTTCTGTGATCAGGTATATCATAAAAAGGTTAAAAAAACCAAAACAGATTATCAGAAAATCAAAAATATTACTGACTCTTGCAATGCAGTTTTGATTCCCCGGAGCCAAGTAAACGCAAAAAGGGACACAAACCTGGTCCTTTATCTTATTACCAAAGGAAGAAAAATAAACCCAAGAGACCACAAAGTGGTATGTGTTTCAGCATTTAGCTGCAATGTAAGATTAAAGATTCTGACTTCATTTAGCTTCACTAAAACCTCTTAGGTGGTGACAGCATAGTGTAACAGGAACTGGTGAAGCTCCCATCTAGGATATGGTATTGAGCCCATTCAAATATTCCTGGCAGTTCTGAACACGAACAACACTTGGTGGCTGCTCTATGTTTATCTGCTGTACATTTCAACCAGTCCACATGCCAACAGCAACTGGGAGAAGAACTTGGGAAAAGCTTTGGAATCACTATCACAATGTAGACCTGATACCACGTGCTCTTACTTTTGGTCACTCCAGAGCATTCTGGAACAACAGTTTAATCGAATTTCTTAATTTTTCCTTGATAGGCAAGTGGACTGTGTCACAGAGAAATTCCCATGCACAAGGAGGGTGATAAATGTGCAAGAAACTGTGTGCTCACTTAATAGCTTATCCTCTCACTACCACTAGCCATGTTTTGTTGAACTCTGATGCAAAGAAACTGCCAGGTAAATACACACACACTGGACCACTCAGCCCAGGAATACCACCTGTTGATTATATGAGGTCTGAAGCTGTACGTATCAGTGATTCTGCTGACTTCTACCCAGATCCAGTAAATCTACAGCAGCTGGCAGCAAGTTTTTCTAAATGAGGCACTAAAGACAGGTCTGCCTATCTTTCTCAGTATTTAGGCCATAAGGTCATATGAAATATCACAAAACTCTAATTTCAGCAAAGGAGATGTAAAGTAATGCATTTTATTGTTTAATCCCAAATTCTCCTTCACTGATTTTTAAAAAACCTCTATGGAATCCTGGGTTTATGAGCTTCCAAAAGTAACACAGACAGCATTGAGATTTCCATAAACACATCCTGATATTATACTGTCCTTGTTGCAATGTTATGCTGATGTGCACAAAATGGTTTTGCAAGGCCTAAATAATCAGAGCACAGATCTGTTGCGTTTTAGAGCTTCTAGCAGACTCCACTTCAATAATTTAGGCACTGAAGCTGGTAGGAGGCAAAATTAAATTAAGCCTATTCAGCTGTTTTCCAGGCTATTTTCATAATTTTAAGTACTTGGACTTACATATTCTTTTGGGGTAACTTTGTCTTTTCCTCTGTTAAGTAACACGTTTCAGCATTAGGCAATACACTGCAGTGTTTTTCAAGCTAAAACATGAATACACGAAAAACGAAGAATTCCAGTTCTGAATTTACTACTCCCTGCATTTTTAGGTGTTGTTGGAGTTTAAGCCTATTCCATGAACAGAACAACAATCACTTAAAGACTGAATTGAATCTAACTGCCTACAGCCAAGGTTAGACATGTGATATTATATACTTTTAATACTGCTACAAAGAAGAAAAAAATGAGTTTGGAACTCTACTCAATTTTTCTATCCTAACAATCTAATAACTACACTTAGGTTCATAAACAAAGATCCAGATCCTGACTCTAGAGCAATCCTGACAACATTACACAGTTTAGTACCACTGGTGGTCATAGCTCACGTTTACTGGAGTACAGAGACAGAAACAAAGCTCTCCTCGCTACACAATGAGTACGCTAGAGGCTCAGTGAAACAGAATCTTAACCAAAATCAGCTCAGTATCACTTGGATATTCTGCCCACACAGAAGTGGAGCCCCAGTGGCACTGAAGTCACTTTTGATGCATCACTGAAGACCATGAATACACCGGTAAGGTCCAGATCTAAACTTCTGCCAATACTACAGCACTTATATAGGTATGCTTATAAAAATACCGACAAATATTGTGGATGAATTAAAGGGGAAAGGCTCTTGTACTTTTCTGTGATTTTTAACCACACGTTGTACATGTAACATGATTTCTTCTGTTTACTGCAACACTGTCTAATAGACAGGTTTTATATGACATCTATGCTTAACCAAGGCCAAGTAAAACTCAAACCAGAAAATAGTTTTCTATGACAAGAATATACAAAATATGCAACTTGCTACTACAGCAATTACTTCTGCTATAGATTTTCCAAGGGCATGCTGAAGATCATGAGTCATCCAAACTTTAATGGGAAAAATAGATTAAAGACATAAAAGAATGAGGAAATAGAATGAACTAGAGATGAGAATTGGAAATTAAACAACTGATGGGAAACTCAGAAGACTATTCAGGAAAGAAAAAGCCCAACAATGGTAGGATAAGATGCAAAAATGATGGGACATGAAGAGACAGTAAAGGACTGTCTGCCAAAGAAGATAAGATCAAAGAAATAGTACAGGAAGAAGAGATTCAAAGAAGGTAAGAAACTTCAGAAAATTCAACAGACAGTGTATTTAGAACTGCTTTCATTTGCTCAGATATGCTGCCACTGAACTTGATACAAAAGAATTAGGTCAGGCTGGACCATTTAGGAAAAACCCCCAGTGATTTTCTTGCAAAGAAGTTAATGTATGTAAGCAACCACACACTTATGCATATATTCCTTCCTGGTTAGTGAGGTGTGTCATTATTTCACCACACTGGCACCATCTATTTTTTGGATGAAACCAAATGCAAATAAACAGAGTGTAAGTGACCCCTCCCCACTAATGCCAGTGGCCTAATTAGCCCCTTTTCTTAGGTGGTGCTGAGAGTTTCTGAAGCTGATTTACTTACCAGCTGTGTAATTCGGCAAAAGCAGCTTTGATCTTCTTCACTGAATTATCCACTTCCTCTTTGATCATCACACGGTATCTGGTTAGAGACACAGTGCAACGCTGCAAGTCTTTTACTGATTTTTCAATGTTTGGGCCTAAAATAGGAAACAAAATTGCACGAAGGTCAGAAAACTGGTTTTGGCTTTTCTGAATGAGGGAGCAGGAATAGTTCAACTATTGCCCAGATTAGGATGAAGCGATTATCGTCCTGAAGTCCATAAATCCAATTTTTCCACAGTCCTTCCCTGGTGCTCTTCAGTTTCTGAACATGTTTGCTCCAGTTTATGCCCCAAATCAAATAAATGCTTTAAATGCACTATTGGTTCGAATTATTTATTTTAAATTTCATTTAATATAATGTTAAATAGACCATAAGTTGTTCTACTAATTTTTGTTATGCTGTACATGATTCTGCTCTCACTTTCCAACACATCACCTTCACATATGTGAAATCCCATGTTTTTTCCTTGAGGCCACAGCTGCCTTACCACCTCAGAACACAGCAACCAGAGATCCAATTTACCTCTTCTTTTGACTGAATCATCTGTCTTTGTTTCAGGCTGGGTTGTAGAATTGGCTGATTTAGCTGAGGAAGATTTTGACTTTGGCCTGCCTAGGTTACACTGGAGTTGAACTGATGACTGAAGAGGCTCATGCTGTTCTACTCCATTCACAGTCTTTGGGCTTGATTCCACAGACACCCTCTGGGATTCTCGTTCTCTGTCTGCACGAAAACATTAAAGAAGAAAACAGAGAGTCATAAGATTAGGAAAGATATGAAGCCTTATCGTTAGGCCAGAATGACTTTACACCCATACACTGGCAAATCAAGGGTGTTTTCACTGGCACACATTCTACAGGACCTCAGACAGCCACAACAACAAATGAAATTGTTTTGGTTATTAAACAGTAACTGGAACACTTCTATGTTTCAACAGTCAAAAAATGAAAAACTTTCAAAAATCAGCTCTTCCATGCTGATATGAAAAAATACCACACAACACAAAAAATATACTACTAATTAGTATAATCTTTGCCCAAATATTTGAGAACACAAGTAGAGGGGAAGTCTGAGAAAGCATGAGACTCTAATGGTGATATATCTGTGTACATATATATATCTCCAACACACACAAAAATGTTCCTCGTTTTATCAGCATTTTGAAAGCACTAACTAAGCATTCCTACCTGAAATACCTACCTCACTTGACTACAGATTTCTATCAAAAGCAGCTGCTAAGAGGAACTAAGCAGGAAATAAAACTATGTCAAAGATTAGGCTCCTGGGTTCAACAGCTTCAGAGGGATATGATAACAATGCCTGAGCCTGTTAGACTGCCACAAGATGACCTGGTTTCTTCTTTCTAAGACTCCAAAGGGATTCAAGATATCAGCATCATGACAGAGTGACAAGCAGCCAAAGAATGACCATGAAAACTGAAAGGTAAGGCCAGCTATTACTGCCACTGTGATTTTTAGTTGAGGAAACAAGCACAGACAATGATTCGTTGCGTTAGCTCTTTTTTCCTCATCTCCGTACTCACTTCGAATAATGAACGCTAGTTTGTTCTGAAGTTGCTCTTTATGCATCACTTTATTCAGCTGATAATATATGGTGTCCAGAGAAAAGGGAGTTGAAAGATTAACAGATGGATTGGAGCCCATAGAGTGGGATTTACACTGAGGGATATCACACAGACAGGAGCAGTATATCAGCTAGGGATTTGTGCCCTGGCAGGGCATTAGGACAGGTGTAAAGTACATGGTTGCTGTGAAAACATACCAAGAT
Source organism: Pitta sordida (assembly GCA_013390025.1). Taxonomy (NCBI): domain Eukaryota; kingdom Metazoa; phylum Chordata; class Aves; order Passeriformes; family Pittidae; genus Pitta; species Pitta sordida. The sequence goes on along the minus strand of WEKX01016686.1, from coordinate 251,947 downwards.
GTAACACCAGAGGAACAAGGAGGAACATCAGTGCTCACATTTTAAACTAGCTTTTGTTTAAGGCCTTCAAAAGGTGAGTCTGAAAACAGAAAAGTTATCTTACATAAAACAGTATATGAAAAACTAGTTAAAGAAACCTGTGCAAGTGAGAAACACCAGTAATGCAGCACTCTGAACATGACAGAGGGTCCATGCAGACAATGATTCGTTGCGTTGTGAGGAACTCTCTTTTGAGATAACTGCCATTAACCCTTTCAACCCTGGCTGCATCTCACACTAATGCAGATAGCTTTGATCTATGAAGGATGTTCCTTCTACTGTCAGTTGAGGCTGGCCCTGCCACATCGCTCAAACAGACAGTTAGAAACAAGCAGACTATCAGCTAACCTGTAGAGAAAGCTCTAGGATATTGAGTTCTGTCCCCAAGACTGGATCTTCTGAAATTTGTTGTTTAAGTGCAGAATTGTTTCTACTGCATTTAATTAGCAGCTTTGGTACAAATAAAAAATTTGATAGCTTTTTGCCTAAAGAAAGTCATCCAGAATGATGCTTTAAAAACATCTTTTGTCTGCAATACACTTGGACACTGGTTCTTCCAAAATTACACACAAACTACTTTGAAGCCCAACAGCAAGATGACCAGCATGCACCAGCAAACAATGACTTCTTATGCTGCAACTGAACCTTCAGATTTGATTGAAGACAATCAACACAATTAAAAAGAGATTAAGAAAGTATGCATCAAATCTCTTAAGACTGGGACAGCTAAGAAACACGTATAACAAAATAAAGGCACAAAGTCTCTCTCAAATACCTGAAAGAGAAGTCAAAGATTTGGGTAACAGTAGCTACAAGTAAATTGTTGCATGGTTCAGTACATGGTGGTTTGGAACATCAGTACTAGTCTAATGTGTGACTATTAACAGTCAAATATTACCACACCTGACAGGAATGGTAGCAGCCCAAATAAACCTTTGAAATCTGTGAGCTGCCATCTTCAAAACGAGTGGTTTATCTTTTCATAACAGCTTGCCATTCAATACCTTTGAGATCAAGTGAACATCATAGATCTTTGGCTGGAAGGAGAAAAAACCCCCACACCTCCCTTGAGATATAAAAAGGAAGTTTGAAAGAGTCATTAAAAATCATTCTAGATGAAAAATGATTTCAAAAAGTAGGAAAGAGATCAGTCTCTGATCTGCATCCTGCTTTACCCACGTCCCTCCAAAAGCAATAGCATAGCAAGGCAGCACTAAATATTCTCTCAGTGCATTCACACACCTTCTTTACAAGGGCAGGCACAGAAAGGGTAACAACAACAAACTACTTCAAAGAAAAAGAAAGATGGAATAATGGCAAGAAACAAGCAGATCTGAACTAAAGGCAATAGCCACATGTTCTTCCCTATCATTTTCTAGCACGGGACACATTATGGAGAAACACTCACTATGCTGCATCCTCCTGTCTGGTTCCTGAAGTCCCTTCCAGGCAGCCAGGATGTTATGGCTCTGAAAAACCTAATCTCACAGACAGCGAGTTGGTATAGGCAAAGCTTCCACCTCATGCTCCTCACTGTGAGGATTAAGGGACTTTCAACAGACACCTGACTGTGGTCCCTTCTACTGACTGTGGTCCTTCTAAGCTATGAGCTGTCTGAAGGTGACAGTGAAACGACTACAGTAACATGAATTTGATAGGGAAGGAACCAAAACAAGCCACATAAGGACAATACAAAGGAGATTATAACACAAGAGGGAGCAATACGAAACTGGCACACTTAGGATTCACTACAGCATTTCAAAATGCTTTAAAAGCATCTGTATGACTTGCTCAGAAACCATAAAGGCACAGTTGCTGGCCCCTGAAGGATCCTGATCACCCTTCTCTTCTATTCAGTTCCATGTACTTCACCACAAATGTAACAATACGTACACAGGTGGCTTTTGACCTCAAGAAAGTAGCTGTTATACTGGCTGTGAATAAAAGGATTCAATGCCATTGAAAGTGAAGAAGAAATTCTTTCCTTCTCTCAAAGCATTTCTGTCTTTTTTTTTTTAAATCCTTCTCTCCACCTTGTTTTTGAAACAAGATATACACTATATAAAAGTTGAAAAAATTGTAAAGTTATGATAATATCTCATTTTTCACTTGTAAAAGCAAAGAAAAATTTTGAGATACTTCTTGCTCTTTATATGTACAAATAACTCTTTACTGTATCGTGTCAAAGAGAACAAAAACCAGGACTCAATTCCAATGACACAGAAAAAGATCACTAACTATTCTTGTATTCAGGTCTTTTACTCCCTAGAAAGCACTCCCCATGCACAGACAATTCAGTCTACGTACTTTATTCATGCATGTATCATTCAAAAAAATGCCACTCTTACGTAGTCTGAATTATACCACAAATGTTTACTTCTTGAAGAATAAATGGCAGGAATGCTTTTTGTATTATGGAAATATAGAATTTTCTGACTTAGGAAATATTTTATGCAAAGTAAATGGGGGTCTTTAGCAAGGACAGGAAGTTTAGTTCTGATCCTTTGTGAGGCGTCAAATGTTTAGGAAAAAATTTCTTGGCAAGTAGTTTGTTTGCCTGCTATAGGCTGCGGACTCTTCATTTAATTGAGCAGAGTTTGGGACCACCAAAGTCATCTGGAAGCAACAGAGAATTCATTTCAGGATAATCATCCATTTGGCACATTCCTTTAACATGAGATTTGAGAGCTGTATTTGCAACTACGGAAAAAGTGATCTCAAGTGAAGTTCTTCAACTGCAGTCTCACATACTGCTTAAGGTACAGGAAGAAAATACTAACAGCAGAAATAATCCAAGGCTATCAGATATCTGAAATGTGAAGTGCTGAAAAATTGCTACCAACACTGACTGCAATTAAATATGAACATTATAAACTTGTAGGCAAAAGCTCTTATAGATCTTCTCCCCCCCCCGAGGAACCAGTTTAGTTTCACTCATGTTGCTGTAGCCATCACTCTGTATCTACTGCAACCCAGCGGGGAAGAACTGTGTTCCCTGTTTCAGAAGTGGTAACTAGACCCTTGCAGTAACATGCATGTACTAAGAGGCTGTAAGACTGCCTTTCCACAACACATAGACCCTCCCTTCTCCGTCAAGGAAAGCCTGTGGAGACCTACTGTGACTAGCCTATTCAGGCAAAGATGAGAAAAATAAAAAATGGACTACTTTGGGCTAAGCAATAAAGAAATCCAGTAACACACCACAAGCTCATAATGCTCAGATGTCTTTGGTCCACATGAGGGACTTAATCCTTCTTGTTAACCATTTGACACTCAAGCCATTTTCTAACCCTGCATTCTTACATATTTCTACCTGTAATACTCTGTATCAGCTGGCCCTCTAATTATAGTTTGATTCTTTTGTCTCTAGGGAAAAAAAAGACATTTTGCAAGGAAACATTGCACGATGAATACTGCCAAAATACAGACCTATTTGCATTACTTTAATAGCTATGAGCAGTATTTTGTACAAAGACATCTCTGCAACATGCTTCATGGCAATAAAAGTACTATGCTCTTTATGTAAATGGAGGCTTGGCTATTGCCAGTTAAGAAGGTGCCCTCTGTCAGACGAACTGACCTGTGATTTCTGGACAGTCTGGTGCCGACCTTACGAATCCTGAGCCTTTGTTCTCCAGAGAAGGGGTTTCCAGTTTCTGATTGGCAGAACCACGGCAAGAGTTGTCCTTAGAGCATCCGTTCATATGACAGTCGGGTATTCTCTGGGGTTCTTGAGATGCCTTCTCAGGTCCACTAGTTTTGGTTTTAGGATCTTTACTGCCTTGGTGCTGTTTAGATTTGCTTCTTTTTCTCCTATTGTTCTAAACAGAGAAATATCACAAGAACAGAGACATCACGCAATGCAAATCATAGAAGCTCAAAATACAATCAGTAAATTGTCCACAATCTCAAAATCAAATGCCATAAGAGACACATCAGTGTAATGTAATTTACAGGCCATGATGTGACATACAACACATTGCATTGGTTCAGCTCAGTATATTTAAAACATTTCAAATAGTATCTGAAGCTCCCAATTTCAATTTCCCTGTCCTTCCACACAAAATACCTGCATTGCAAAGTGGTAATAGAGCCTCTGTTAAGATGCTGCTCATGATGTTTTGCACTTAAAACAAGCAGTTCCCAACCACTCAGCAAACATCCGCACAGTAACACAGACAAACCCTTAAGGCATCACATGGATCAGGCAGAGAGTGGTCATGGACATAGGCTGGTAGGTTGGTCACTGTTCCTGTGGCTCTTCCAACCATAAAGAGGCGTGTCCATGACAGTGACTCGCAGGACAGCCTTCTGCTACACTTCCAGCTTGGAGATACAGAAGCATGAAGATCACATCCCAGATAAACACTTGAAGTATCTGACTTGACAGTGTCCCTAACACATAACTCCTAATGGAAGACTCCTATGCACAAGTTACTTTACACCTGGCCGCAAAAACTCAAGCACTGTAAGTGGCTGTGACTATCTGGGACACGGTTGCTTATTACAAGTGTTTCTGCACACGGGCTGTTTTGGAATTTGCTCTGTTACTTGTCCCAGGTCTGGCTCACACACACATGTACACATACGTGCTCTTCCAGAAATTCTCTCAGAACACTGGGCTTAGCAAGACAGTGACAGATGAACAGGATTAAAAATAGTACACACATTTGCTTTCAAGTACTTTGTTTATACATGTGAATGAAGTCATCTATGTTGGAAAAGGCAAAATACTGGCCAAAATAAACATACTGCATTCAAGTACAGACAGCTGATCTAAATGCTTTGATGCTAAAGAGCAAATTCTTACCTTCTTCTTCCCTGTCATATTCCATTCCTTTAGAACTTGAGCTGCACTGCCTAGAGAAAGGAAAGATAAAATATTTGAACAAAAGTTGTCCTATGAAACAGTTTCTAGTCTCCTATTTGAGCAGCATTTCCATTTGTTGTGAATTCTCTTACATGGGAAGATCAAAATGGGTACTGTTGCCTTTCTCCTCCTTAATTACCTGCTTTTATTACACTAGCTACAGTGGATGGTCTGCCTGGCACTACTGTTCTTTTATGGTCTTCATTCCACAAGTGATTAAGTGTGTGTCTAACTTAAAGCATTAGCATAAGCCTCAGAAAAATCAACACTCAAATCTCTTGCCTGAAAAGGGAAGTATCTCAGCACCTTAGCGTAAACACTGAGTACAAACTAGATAGTCCATCCTGACTATCTGAAATTTTAAAAACTTCTGGCATTTTTATCAGATATTTTCTGTGTGTTACCTGTCATATTCAGAAGACATAAGAATATAAAAAAATAAAGACTGAATTAGCATCCAAAAGAGTAATTTTGTGGGCTCCTGCATAGATTTTACATCAGCAAATTCAGTACACTTAGGCCTGGCAGAATAATATTTACAGTTTTGTACACTTGAAATTCTGTCTGTCAGCCATAATGAGCTGATTAGGTAAATTTGTGGAATAAAGCAAACAGAGCCTTGGTCAGACCAGTGTCAGCTGCCATGTTAGAAGAAAATGTTAACATCATTGTTTGGTTCTCTGAACCAATAATGCTGAAAATCGATGCACATGGTAAGGAGGCAAGTCTGAATTGCCATCCAAATTACTAAGGCACTGTATCTGCCACAATAATCTTTTTAATCACAGTCAGATCAAAGGTATTCTGCTTAAACTGAAGAACCACTTTACCATCATTGTACAAATCTAGTAAATGTTAATTTATTATCCTTTCCAAATGGATTTCATACTCAGACATTGTTCTCACTCCTTTCAGTGAACTCTTGATGTTAGTATTAAGAAGAATTGCTGTTTTCAGACCACAATGAGCTGTTCACTTGCATTCAGCCAAAGACAGGAGATTATCAAATGAATCAATATTATTCTTCCATCACGATAAACAGATTCAAGGTTATTTGGCAAGCCTATCACACACATTAGGAAAGACTATGTAACCTGCTAGCAATGCTAAGCCTAATTTGTTAAATTGTGAAATAAGCTTATGGAATCCATCGAAGTCATATTTTGTTTCCTAGATGACACGATAATGCAGACATAAGACTAAGAAAACTTGTATTTTGTGTATAACTATATACTTATCTGTATTTAGTTACACACATACATACTTACACACATGTACGTACAATCTTCACCCCAAAGCTATGCTATTTTTTGAGAGGCACATCTTCAATATGAAGAAATAAACCTGAATATTTGTTGCCAATTTGACTCCATGCTGCTGAAAATGTGATTTCACGAGACAGCTTTGTTAACTGTTTTCACAGTATCAACCAACACCCTTTTTGTGTTGGCTGTTGGTGTCTTTGCTTTACTTCTCTCAGCTTCCCTGTGAATACTATGCATGGTGATGGCTATTTGAAGGATTTGCCCAACTAACCTCCATTTCTTCCCATTGGAAATGCACTAAATGTCCAAGTCCCAAAGCCCTCACTTGAACCCATCAATGTATTATCGTGAACACATCTACAAAGCAGCTGATCAGACCTTCTGATTATGCTTAATGAGGTAAACACTAGCATAGCAACTAAAACATTTGAGTCCTCTTCCATTTAAATAAAATTTCACATATAGAAGTAGCTTCATAACAGAGACATCACCTAAATAACACACCAGAAATGAAGCAATATAGGAAATGATCTCAGGAAACTAGATTTGAACATTTCTTGATTCAGCCTGCAGCACCTTGGAGAGAAGCACTGAACGGAGGTGCTGAGCCTTTTCATCCAGTATGGCCACCCCCATGTTTTTCTTTGTATGTGCCAATGATTTCTCTGTGAGTGTTACTTCAGCCTTAGCAATTTTTGTGATTCACGTGAAAAAATATTCCAAGCGCTAGATTCATTTTATTCACACAGTGGCAGCTGCACAGATACATGTCTTTTCTCACGCTGTTTCCAGACAGTAACAACTACTGGCTGTTTTCAAATGCTCACTTCTGAATGCAAGGCACAGTAATTATGAAATGGTGAAGTTCAAACAAATATCATCTGAACTTGGCTTTTCTTCATGACTTTCTCGCACTTTTGCAAGGCTCGTGTTTGTCCCATCTCTTCCTTTCGGCAGGTTTCATGGCTATGAAAACACTGCCCCTTTTGAGGCATTATTGCAAACAATTCATAGGCCGCAAACAAGCAATGGCAACTTCAGGTAAAATAAACTGAAAGTAACTGACTGAATAGCCAAGGAACAATCCTCCACTACTTTCCTCAGGACATACATTACAGGAAAACAAAATCATTGTTAATTACTATATGCATCACACTTTTCTTTTTCTCTGTGTGCACAGACAAACTCAATTTCCACAAATGTATTAGAACGTAACTGTCTATGCAGCTGCCTGAATCAGAAAAAAACATACAGATGTGATGGGAGAATTCTGATGCATTTATAAATAGTCCAGTTTGCTGGCAGCTGCTTTTTGCATATTGGTAATGATGCTTTTTGGCTGATACATTTCAGTAAGTTAGTCAAAACCAAACCCCAAACTACTCTGAAGTAAAACAGAAATGAAAAAACCAACTTCCTAAGATGGCAAAAATGAGCCATTTTTAAGATACATCAGGACCACTGAACTTCTACTATCCTTTATGCAGCCCCCCCAAGCTATAAAGTTTTTGGGAAAATTTGCTCATGGTATACCATTATTCCTGCAAAGGGTTTCACCCAGACTTTGGTGAAGTTCAAAATACTTGACAATACATATTTATCAGAAAAGTGACATTTAAATAAAAGTGACCTTTCATTAGAGACAATCCAGATATAGAACACCTCTAGCATTCTTGTTCAAGTCTTGGTTCAGTAACAATAAATGTCAAAGCTATTTGCAAAATTCACATTGAAGTTTGAATGTGAATGCATGAAGTTCAGCGGTTTGGGGAGCTGGTTATGTGCTTCAGAACTACCTTAAATTCTTATTAGTTACTGTATGTAATTGAGTGATTAATTTCCTATTTACTTTAAAAAGCATTAACTTTCATGTAGAATAAAGAAGGAGGTCTGCAACAAGAATGGCATAAAAAATGGCCAAGTCACCTAGGACAAACAGCCATGTCAAACTCATACTGTGAAGAAGCAAATATGCAGATAAGAGAATCAATTATATAAAAAATAACCCCAACTTTCTGTCACACTCTTCAGATTTCAGAAGAACTACAGAATATATTTTCACAGAATCATGGAATATGCTGAGACGGAAGGGATCCACAAAGATCATTGAGTGAACCCTTAGCCCTGCACAGGACCATCCCAGGAGTCACACCATACACCTGAGAGGATCATCCAAAGGCTTCTTGAACTCTGTCAGGCTTGCTGCTGTGATCACTTCCCTGGGGAGCCTGTTCCAGCACCCAGCCACCCTCTGGGGGAAGAACCTCCTTCTAATACCCAACCTAAACCTCCCCTGACACAACTTCAGGCCATTCCCTTAGATCCTGCCACTCATCAACACAGAGAAGAGCCTGCCCCTCCTCTTCCCCTCACAAGGAAGTTGTAACTGCAATGAGGTCTCCCTTCAGTCCCTTCTCCAGCTGAACAGACCAAGTGCCCTCAGCTGCTCCTTAAACAGCTTCCCCTCAAGGTCCTTCACCATCTTCATTGCCCTCCCTTGGATGTTCTCCAATAGCTCAGTGTATTTCTTATATTGTGGTGCCAAAACTGCCACAATATTCAAAGTGAGGCCACATCAGTGCAGAGTGGAACAATTCCCTCCCATGACCAGCTGTCGATGCTTTGCCTGATACCCCCCAGGACACAGTTGACCATCCTGGCTGCCAGGGCACTGCTGACTCATATTCAACTTGCCATCGACCAGGACTCCCAGGTCCCCTTCCCAGCACTGTTTTCCCACCTCTCATTCCCCAGTCTGTACATACATCCAGGTTTGCCCCATCCCAGGTGTAGAATCCGGCACTTCCCCTTGTTGAATTTCATATGGTTGGTGTTGCCCACTATTTTGAGCCACTACAGACAACAAGTACCTTTAGCATGCAATTGAATCCCTCACACCTTAGAGAAAAAGGTGCACTGTACTCACCATCCATGAAAGCTTGAACAGCCTTGTCTACATTGTTATCAAACTGCTGCAACACCAGGACTATCTCATTATTGCTTTTGTTTGGAACAACTGATCGGATTGCATTGATCTGGAAGGGAAAAAAAAGAAGACAATAAGATAAGGGTTTATCATATTCCTTTAGACAAGGTACCCCTGTGCCAATGCATGTTTATATAAATGTCTGTTACCTATGACATGTTCATGAGCATACAGCAATGTGTCTGTACAAAGCAATACCCATCCTATTCTTACCTGGCCCACACAAATAATGATGCAACTTCCTCAGGACACCAAATCATAGAACTGGTAGCCAGGAATCCTGGAAACAAATCCTACCCTCAGTCACAGTGGGAGAACCAGCTTAATAAAACTGACAGAATTTGGCCTTGTGCTTATTTCCCAAATTTTCTATTTGCTGCCACGGGTCTTGATACATCACCTACACAAACCTAGTTGGTACACAACTACTTCAACAAGGCTTTTACATGGTCATACTATATCAAAGTCATGATGGATGTTTTCTGAAAAACAAACAGTCATAGGCATGAAAACAGCCACAGGCTAAAAGAAAACAGTATCATTTTTTAAAGCTGCTCAACAACATTTCAGTTTGCTGTTCCATATACAAATGACCAGGAGGCTTATGCAACAAAATCCTGAACAAAGGACATGGGAAGCCAAATGCTTCCTTCAGGAAACTCTGCTGATGGATGAGGTGTTACACCCACAAATGACTCTGGCATACCATGCTTAAATTTCACAGCATTTGCTACTGCTGCATTGTCAGTATCCATTGATACCAAATAGAATTTAACTCACCACATTTTGAATAAAACATTCCCTCTGCAGTCACATTGATTACTTACTTTCTCATCCCTATGTAATACAGCTGAAAGTAAATACACAGTTAAATGAAACTTTATTTTAATCCTGTACAAGCTTTAGTTAGGCCAAAATAAAAATACTTAAACATAATTAGTAAAAAAAAAAAGCGTATAATAGTACTCTGGGAAAAAAGTCAGTGCAAAACCAGTCTTGTTGCTCCAAATTTGCTTTTTGAGCTTCTGTGTCAAGTTAACCAGCCTGTGTTTTAAAATCAGAAACTTGCTATTGCCCTAAATATTTGTCTGACACCCTTCTTTGTCATCTTTCTGAGGAAGTACATCCTTGATTAGGGTGTACTTTATTTACTGCATCACAGTGTCATCATGCTAATCGTGAAACAGTAGTGGTCTTTTTAGTGTACTGTGAAATGTAATTGTGAAAAAATAGTATGTGAAGGTAGAGCTGTTTAAGGGAACTAGGCTGGTTTACATGGCAAGAGCAGTCACACTACCTTGCCTTAGCTGCCCAGTTAGATGCTGAAGGACAATCTATGGGGAGTCCTCATCAATGGAGACATCAAAAGATTATTGAGAACACTTAAGTGCTCAGACTTATGACCAAAAAAATATTATTTTCCTGTAGTATGTTCATCCCACTCCTCAGCTGCTGTATTCGTGTCCTATATTAATAGAAACCACAAATCACTTCAGGCTCTGTTAATGCACAGTGATTGAGGGCTCAGATTCACAATGCCTGGCAGACTTAGCTTCAGCACCATAAAAGGATGATAGCCAGCTCAGCACACAACTTTACTACATCTGCTTAGGATGATTTGCTTTGCTCCTGTCCATCATCCTGTCACACCCTTCTGCAGCTCCACATACACCCATAACACATTTGAAGTAGCAAGTCTAGCTTTGGACAGCGCAGGCAAAACCCACAATTTAGAAATCCTTGTCTGCTTCCTAAGGACCCCTTTCAAAGGCCTACCTCATCTAATAATGCCACCTTACAATTAAAGAAGGCTTGCCCACAAGCCAGGTCCCCAGCCAACAGCCAGCTACTTTGTTGTACCTACTCAACACAGGTACCTTTATGTTGAAGTTGAGACAGACAAGGCTGTCAAGTGGACTGCTGGAAGCAGAAGCTGTTGCTGCCAAAAACTATAGAGAAAATCCTCTGTCTGCTCAAGTTTATCTCCTCAGCTGACGTGTATGCATGGGGAGGGAAGTCATGAGTATAGCTCTCTGCTATGTACTGCAGGCATCCAAGTGAAAACTAACCCAAATCAATGGGATGTGCATAGAAAGCCCCAGAAAAAGGAGTTAATTAACCTAGTGACTTTGGGCACAGGCACGCTATTTAGTGATAAAGCTGCAGTAAGTATGAACTGAGTTGGCACCATAATAATAAACGTTGGCAAAGTCACTAGAGCAGAGCAGGCAACAAGCTGCAGACTATTTTAAGTTCAAGCTGGTAGCTCCCAAATATTTCTACCATGTGGGTTGTATCTTCATATTCTCATAAAAAAACCTCCCCTCTTCTTTCACAATCCTGCAGATCATCGCTCTGCCTACCCAAAATTGCATAATGTTGTGGTAACTGCTTACAGGAAAAACAGTAAAAGAAAAGATCTAGTGTATTCTAACCAACTTGAAATATAAGCATGGGGATTTCACGTGGCTTCTAGGTCCTACTTTGCTATGAAAGGTCTGGAAGTCTCAAGAAGCATCTGGAAACAACCAAGTGAGGCTAAGACCACAGGATGGATCAGGCAACTCGTCACACAGTGCAGTTTGGAAACTTCTCAAAGACATTAAGAAGAACATCTGTGGGGTGGAGAACACTGACACATAAGAACTTGACCTAGCAGACTACATTTTAGACTGGAGAATCTACTATTGAAGACTTTCTGTTTGCACTGTGTGGTCTTCCTTAAGATTTTTTTGATTAATAAAACCCCCAGAATTAAAAGATAAACTGTGCTTCTTCCAACTAGTACTACAATGAAATACAAAAAGGGTATGGAAACATTCTAGTAGTGGAGATAACCCAAAAAAAACAAGATGATGATCTTAGGGAGAATACTCATCAGTACAGAGAAAAGAAATTTAGGCATTTGACCAACACTGTGGACACAGTCCTGTTTTAGTTGGACTTTAAAAAAAATTGATTTAGGGAGTATCGATGGACTGCAGAGCTCAACAGTTCTACTGCCAAAACTCAACAATACTCTTTGTTGACTGTTGCACAAAATATACATTTATCTTTCTAACCAAAAACATTTAAAAATTGAGACATTTCATGAAAAAATTCCTCAGCAAAAGACCATGAAATTGTAAAGCAAAACATCTGGGACCTAGGAAATTCCAAATCAGAAGTTGCTTACACTTTTCTAATTTGCTTCTCTCATCATGTATGCTATGATATCCAGGATACCTACAAGTTGTCAGTGTTTCTCCTTTCCAGATTTGTGCAGTGACTTCTCTGGGTAAGAGAAATGAGAAATAAAATTTGGAAAAATCAGTAGGATATGTCAATATAAGGAGGGTGGAGGGGCGGGGAAATACAGTCATGCCTCCCTGTATTGTGACCCCTCCATAGTGACCTTGCTGGTTTGTGAGAAATTTTACCTGCAAATCTGCCTCAGTGGTTCACAGAGTTTCCCAGCTTACACACGTGCAGTGCCTCTGCTTCACC